>JBAHVQ010000401.1:722533-746681 GCA_036872915.1 Nanipora kamurai | reverse complement strand
CCAATGTACTGAAGATGGCATAAGTATGCCGAAACATGTATACTATTAAAAAATTTGTCGTTTATTTGAAATGTCTATATGTATATATATATTCTCAAGCCAGCACTACAACCTTCTTGGTTATCATTCTTGGTTTATATATATATATATATATATTTGTTTAGCTGTCCTTACTCCGAGTTTCATGTGCTCTGGCGATCATCAGGCAACTGTTGCCTAATGATCGCCAGAGTGTGTGAAACTCGGAGTTGAGATAGCTAAACATTTGTCTCTATTTGTGTTATTTTCGCTCTGCCTGTGACGGTATCGAGCGCTCTACTTATTCAAGTCACTTGTGTAGCTTTTTGGTTACATTTTGTTGGATATATATATATTTGTATATGTTAAACATGAGCCGATTACAAAAATTGCTGATTACTGAAGCTGATTGCTTGGAGGCTGTTTAATCAAAATAATCAGCGGATTAATTGGCTAATTGCTGATCAGTGTTACCTTGTTATCAATTATTATGACCTTGTTATCAGTTATTATGACCAGATTTCTTGAATTTTGATCCACATAAGCAACTAAGCTTTTACATTTCAAAATCAAATTTGGCTCAAAATGTTGATGGTAATGTTGGAATGTTGACAGTAATGTTGGAATGTGAAAGTTAGTGTTGATCTTTTTATGGCCAATTATTTTTCAGATTACCGTGCAACAATCAGCCAGTTACCATGCAATAATTGGCTGATTACCAATTATTTTAAATGGCTGATGCAGTCACATGTGTGGTTGTCACCAACAATCACTGCATAGTCAAAAAACATTTGATTTTATTAGCAATATTTTTAACCTATTCCTGTGTATACTTTTTATCAGATTTTAATAGTGATATATACATACATATATACATACATATATATATACTTTTAATAGGGTAGCATTTTTATATTATACATACATACGTACATACATACAATATATATATATATGTATATATGTATATATATATGTATATATACAATATACATATACATATATATATATTGTATGTATGTATGTATGTATGTATGTATGTATGTATGTATGTAGTTATATATATATTATGTCACTTACCTCAAAAAGTAGTGACTTTTTGAGGTAAGTGACATAATACTATTTGCTCTATCTGTTTGGTATTGAGCCCTCTTTGTATTCCATAAACCTAATCGTTCACGTAGTTATGTATATATGTATATATATTATATGTACGTATGTATGTATAATATAAAAATGCTACCCTATTAAAAGTTATAATGATTGTTCTTTAGAAATCACTGGCTTTGCAAAAGGTAATTTCTAAGGAATATTAACAAACCATGACTATGGTAGCATTTTTTGGCACACACTGTATACATGTATATACGTATATGTATGTATATACGTGCACTTATGATTGCAAAAGCATGAAACAATATATGTAAGTAGTTATACAAAATGAATAGCTACATAATAGCATGTAAATCTTTGTTAAGTATCTGTTGCCATCATAACCACAGATTACACCTTTTAACCCTGGCCTCAATCTTAGGATGAACAAAATCCTTTGGCCTTAGCCAGAGTAATATACTGCAGTGAGCCCTTACCTCTTAGGTTAAATTGCAAGATTGTTAGTTAAATGGCAAAGGATTTGAAACTTATACCTTTTTCTGGTCTTTTTTTTTTTTTGTAGAATCAACTTATTTCAGTGATGTTTTACATAACCAAGGATGGCACCGGAAAACTGACTCCAGAAATCAATTCTGGGAGATTGATATCTGTATCAGGATATACGCCAGAACTTGGCAAATTTAAACTTTCCTTTTCTCAAACACAAAATAATGTTTTGTCAACATACTTGAGCACACATTTGGACAAAGTTCACCTCGCCAAAGATGTGGTCATGAAAAACCTGCATTACATGAAAGTTGGCCAGAAAAGCAAAATGGAATTAATAGGCCTACCTGGTCGAGTGATGGGATCGGAGAGTGAAAAGAAGGAGGAAAATTTCGTCGTTTTTCATGGCATCTTTGAACTACCTTTTCAAGTGGAAATAATTTTCGAATCTGACAGTGTCACTGAAAGATACCATCAGCTTTCAGGACCAGTTTACCAGGAAACTCTCATAAAATACAGCGATCAATTTGAGCGCAAGTTCGAGCAGAAGTTTAAGCTGCGCAAGAAAGGGTACAGCACTGACGAAATCTTATTTGCCCAAGCTACCCTGAGCAATGTTTTGGGCGGAATTGGATTTTTTCACGGCACGTCCCTTGTCATATCTGATTTAATCAAAATTCCAGTTGATTACTGGGAAAGTTCTTTATACACCGGCGTTCCTTCCCGATCCTTTTTCCCGAGGGGTTTTTTGTGGGATGAAGGATTCCATCAGTTGCTAGTCAGCCAGTGGGATAGCACCATAAGCTCAGACATCATAGGATATTGGCTGGACTTGATGAACATCGAAGGCTGGATTCCTCGAGAACAGATTCTCGGAGATGAAGCGCGCACCAAAGTTCCGGCAGACTTTGTTGTTCAACACAATCAAAAAGCCAACCCACCAGCTCTATTTCTCCCTATAAAAGCGATGCGTGATAAAGGTCTGTTGGACGGCGACTACATGCGAAAGCTCTTTCCGCGCCTACGAGCATGGTACAACTGGCTTAACACCACCCAGGTCGGTAAGTTACCCTCGACCTATCGCTGGCGCGGCCGCGATGCCACCACGGACAAAGAACTGAATCCCAAAACACTCACTTCCGGTCTAGATGACTACCCGCGGGCCTCGCACCCGTCGGATAACGAACGCCATCTTGATCTGCGCTGCTGGATGACTTTCATATCTGGTGTCATGGCGGACATATCGGAATCGATCGGAAAGCGCTCGAAGAGGTACCGAGAAACGTATGAGTATTTAAAAGACGAAGCCTTGCTCTCGGCATACCATTGGTCGGAAAACACCAAAAGTTTCGCCGATTACGGCAACCATAGCAAGTTTGTCATGCTACGTCAGATCTCCTCGCAACCAGGTGGTCTGAAGAAGGTGGTGCGCCACGTGAAGTCCAAAACGGGACCTAAGGAGAGGTTGGTGGATAGCGTTGGATACGTGAGCTTGTTCCCATTCCTGTTACAACTACTTGACACTAACTCAAGTAAACTGGGAGATACTCTGGATCATATGAGGAATCCTGGTGAACTCTGGAGCGATTACGGGATCCGCTCATTGTCTAAATCCGATCCTCTCTACAGGAAGTTCAACACTGAACACGATCCGCCATATTGGAGAGGCGCTGTCTGGATTAATCTTAACTTTTTAGCCGTGCGCGCACTGCATCATTACTCACAAATCGACGGGCCGTACCAAGATTTGTGCTCTCAACTATATGAGCAGCTCCGTAAGAATATAATTAAGAACGTCTTTGAGAACTATCAGAGGACTGGGTACGTGTGGGAGAATTATGACGATAAGACCGGTGCAGGCAAAGGTTGTCATCCTTTCACAGGCTGGTCTTCGCTAGTTGTGTTAATGATGGGTGAAATATACTAGTTTGTAGCCAAAAAGGATTTTTAACAATACTAATATAAACTGTCAGAAAAATTACGGATACTTCGCGTTGAGGCATAAACGATATTTCGTGACTGATAGTGAAAGATGACTCTTTTACAGGGTTATATTCCTGCATCACAACTATGGTTTCAACAAATCTGACTTCCGTGCCTTAACGAATACAGGTGACTGTATGTTATGTACATGAAAAGGCCATCAATGAATGCAACGAACGTCCGGTTTAACACAACCAAATATCATTTTCGCACGATTACGTATGGACCAACGATGCAACCTTAACATGTGAAACTCCTCTGTTAAAATAGTTCAACTGCAAATATTTATACTTCTCTTAATTAATATTGGGTCGGCGAATATTCAAAACATAAAACAGTGGAGGGATGTCAGTCTGCTTTCTTTACCCTTGTCACGTAGTATTTTTTGCAAATGGATCCTGCTAAGTATAAGAAGCAGAGCTGTCAACGTGCAATATACACACACACTTGTTCACTGTAATCCTACTCTGTTACGTCCCACTCTGTTACGGCTTTCAATCGCATCAAGTGCAGTTAACCGCCTGTGATGCAATAACTCCAATAGACCATCCTCAGGGCAACGGCCTTCGCAGCTCAATTGGCAGAGTACTGCAGGATGTTGGAAGGCTCGCCGGTTCGATTCCCAACCCGAAGACCAAGAGTTGCATTTTTTATAGATAGTCCTGATTGCGTCTTAAATGTGTGAGTTAAACCATCGAAAATTTACTTTCATTTCCTCACAACTCCATCTCATCATATATTGCCAGACCTGTTGTTTCAAGAGTATCGGAGTGGATATTAGTTAAAGTGAATTTTTGAGATTTTCGGGTGTATTTTACAGGTGAAGATTCTTTGAAAAGAAAAGTTTTGTTATTGCCAGGGGAGTCAAACTCTATGGCCTAGCACCGTGTGCCTAATATCTCACTGTTCCCAAGCCTCATACTGGACTGCAACAATCACGATGGCAAAAATTTTGCCATACGAGCGAAAAAATATCAGTCCAAAATCTACGCATGGATACCCACAGATGTTTCCTCGTTTATACAAATCTTGTTGATCGACAGTAGTTAATGCAGCCAAAGAGTTCTGGAAATCCTGATGCAGAGGCCAGCGTGTAATTCTCTCCTCCCGGTACGCACGCTGCCGTCTCTGGGAAGGGTTGAGAAGAACGGCTAGGAAATCTCTGTGGAGAAGAGAGATCCAGATACCATCCATCAAATCCTTTAGCATTTTTCATTCACTGATTCATTTAGATTTATTTCAATACGGTAGCCCTTCAAAACCCATGGGTCATGATTTCGTCTATATAAAACTATTTATAATCTAACAAATTGCTTTAAACTATTTACCATTTTACTATTAATTAAAGTGATATTCAAACTCAGTTAAATAATTTAGTGATACAAAATTTTACCTTCCTTCAGCATAGTTTTAAATTGGCTTTTGGTAACCGTTTTTACTTTCATATTATTTGGCAAAGTATTCCAGCCTACTGCACCCGAGTAAATTGTTAGATAATTTCGTCTAGGTAAGGTCTAATTGTGTTACTATCCGTGTAGTAGTTGATGGGCTGAGGTGTACAGAGATAGATAGACAACTTTGTTTATTAATGGTTACACTAAATAGCAAAACTTGCGGCCCTTTAAACAAAAATGACAACAGTGAAAAGAGCTAATGGAAATACAACGTAAGACATACGAAAACATTAATGCCAATAAACTAATTACAAATTTACACATTTTTGATCTTAAAAACTATGAAATGACAGTAAATGCCAGGATTAGGGTGTGGATAAGTGTTTGGATTAAGTTAACTGTAAAATGGATTTATCTGTTAATAACGTACCCTTGCTGAGCAGGTTTTTTTATCAAATGTGTTGCTATTAATTTATCCCACTTCCTATTTCATTGGGTGGCTTTAATGGAGCCGTTTTCTACCATTGATGTAACAGTCGTACTACTGTCTGATGAGACGAACTTGTGGTGTACGGTGTGTCTTGTATTTTGTTTGCGTTCCCGTTGGCTGGTATGCACATTTTCAGAATAACAAGCAGTACAGTTTCACGGCATCATATGATACACAAATGGACACTTTCTCGGCATCATATGACACACATATTGACCAAGACATATAGCGACACATTTTTTTTTTCGCGCGAATCTACGAAGCACCTTTTATAAAACAGCATATTGCAGTCATGGCAGCTAAAACTTCAAGAGAGGCCCCGAACTGCCTCTTCGTAAATGCAAACTTTTAAAAATAATTTAAGTACATTATTTTTTCCAATTAACAGACGAATGGTAAATGTCCTACCAGAATGATGTATTTTGACGTTCAACCCTTGGGCTGATCAATCTTTTAATCTTTGGTCTGTCACTTAACTCTTGCGATTTTGTCATTCTCCCTTCAACAAGATTCATCTTCTACCCTACGCAGATATGCATTTTGAAATTACGAATTTAGGGAAAGCTTTCTCGCCATTTTGAATTGCACACATTGTCTAACTCTCCAAGCTGCTGTTTTTCATTTTCGCTCCAGAGAAAATTGTGATATTTTTACAACTTTATTTCACAAATAGACAAAATAATCTCCAAGAAGCCTCTTGAAGGCCAAGTCACTCAACCATTCTATTCTTGTTTGCTCTGCAGGTGATGACATCAAAGACATCATTGACATCAAGCATCCCGTCTTTTACCTTGCGTAATGACCTCAGATTAACTTACAAGCTTATAGATGGTCCGAACCCGGTACTGAAAAAAGTCGTCGATTAAATACCGACCTACGATGCCGCAGTACTCGGCTATTTAGTGCCAAATTATCTTGATCTGAATACAAAGACGTAGTTGCACAAGGAGATACTTGTGAGATCGATGGCAAGTCCAAGCAGTACACGGATCGCGGTAGTTCAGTGAATTATGGCTGATTGCTCAGACCTCTTTCTGCCTTTGTTCGCAAATAATAATTCCAGCATCTCGCATGCCACTCCAGAATACGAAGATTGCATCGGGAACGCTGAAAGTAGACAAGAAAAATGCGACGTTTGCCCTATAGTGGACGTGGAATATCAAGAAACTACGCATAACAATGTCCACTTACCGACTGGTACGGTACATGTGATAACAAATAGATGAAATAATCTTACACTTCTCGCTCTGTACTTCATGCTTTGCTTCGCGTCTGAAAATATTTTTAGCCTAATATTTCCGTTCAGTCAGTCATTGTTTAGTTGCTAATATATATAATATGTTCAGACGAACAACGAGTGGTAGATAATGCATTTCGTATTCATGTACATGCTAAATTTGGGAAAGTATACTAAGTTTGGTTGTAGCCGAAGATTTCCGTACAAGTGGAATATTGATTTGAGAAGTCGGTTTTCTATTTGCAATTCAATCCGCTCAGTGGTAGACCAAAATACTTCGAGCATGCAGGCAAAACTAGATGAATAATGGCAAGTATTTTTGCTGGGGAAAAATGTAAATTATGGGGATTTACTCGGGTAACTCAAGTGTCTAATTGCAAATGTAGGTTACTCCTTACATCTAGGGCTTCCGTACCAGGAGCAGGTTAAACCATGTGACATGGCGAACGGAGAAGTAACTTTCTTTCCTCGATGCTTTTAAAAAGCTCTTGGGTAGATTTGCCATCCAGGTTCAAGTGAAATATTTTCACGGGCCATTTCTCTCCATACTACAGACTGCCACGGCGGCACAACAAGTTTGCATACGTTGGCATTCGTAATATCCGTATATGTGTCAACATATATGGATACATAATCCCAGGGGACCTTTTTAACGCGTACTTTTCTTCCTAATTTGCTCTTTAGAAAGAAAATGGCACGCTAGGTGAACCGTATCAATTTCAACTTTTCCGAAGCTGACATTTTCTTGCTTCCTCGCGAAATGAGATCCAAAGTATATGCACAGATGCTCACGCCTACACAGCGTGGACATCTATGCATTGAACATTTGAAAATTTTAAATTGGGCAAAAAATAAAGAAGATCTCTCCTACTTCCCCTTTCGCTCCGTCTTCCTCGCTCACCCTCACCTGTCCCTTCCACTCACTAGCCCACCCATCTCTTGCCTGTTTATCCCCTTCCTCCCTGTTACTCTCGCCCCTTCTCCATTTTTCTGTCTTTTCTCCTCTCTCTGTTCCTATTCCTCCCTTTCTCCGATTCCTGGTGCCATTTCCTCTCTATTCTCTCTTTGTCTTTCTTTCCTTTCCTCTTCCATCCTAAGCCTCTATCTTAGAATGTTCAATCCATTTCTCACCACTGTGAAGTTAATCTTTTCCTTTCCAGAGAAAACAACTCGCGTTGGAATCGACATAGGTGGCACTCTGGTGAAATTAGTATACTTGGAGTATCACAACCGCTCCAATAACGACTTCCTTCAATACAATCACGAAAACGAATTTATTTCCGCCGTCAGGGACTTCATTAAATCAACACATCAATACGGCAAGACCGGGGAGCGAGATGCGAGGTTAGAGATGAAGGATTTGAGAATCGGAAACCTCGAAGGAAACTTGCATTTTATTCGCTTTCCAACTTGGAGAATGGATGCATTCCTAAAGCTTGCTGAACAAATGAAAGCAAATAAAGTTTTGTACGAAACAATGTATGCCACAGGTGGGGGAGCTTATAAGTTTGAAAGTGACTTCAAAGAGGTAAATACTGGTACTGTTGATTATAGATAGCAGCGAAATGAATAGAACACTGAAATAATATATACGTGGAAAGTTGACGACCTTATACTGGCTAACCAAACGTTGCCATCTATGGAGCTATGTTTAGGTAAACGTTTTAGTGACCTCTCCTTTTTTTGCTATGACTCTGTTTCTCTAAAATGCGTATACAAACCAAGGTATTTTTACATTTCCACGTCAAGTTTATCCCACATCCCAGAATAGTGACTTCCAGACGTTCTCGCTTGCCATTTCAACCAGTTTTAGAATTAGCGTTGTCACACTACGGACTTTATCCAACATCTAATGAATGAAGTAAGTATCCCCTGTATCGCACCGAATGAAAACTTTTGGCATTTGAATAGGTTAATTCGATCTTTAAAATTTCCGAGAAGTTACAATAAATCGCTGGATAACCGTACACATGACTCATATTTCTGTCTTTTGTCGTCTGGTATCGCATCTAATTTAATTCGTCTAACCACCTATATATTCAGTGTTGAAATTGTGCTTGTCACGCTGATGATGTTGCAGGTTGCAACGAAACGTTAGTCTATCATGTAAATAAAATGTTTTCAAATTATGTCATGGCTGTGCTTCGCGTTTTATGCAGGGGACTTATTTTCACATTATACATAAGATTACCGCCTGGTTCTTCGATTGCAACCATTCCTCTCACACTTATCTGTTTTCCTTTCTTACGAAGAAAAATATAATACATTACAGTACGAAAAATTATCATGGTCTTACTGAGTTGTATAATTCTCAGATATTCTCTGACGCTATAAGGAGGATATAAATTAACAAAATAATGCTAATTTTTAAAATATTCTTTCTTTGAATTGACGTAAGGTGCTCGGCCTGCAGCTGGTGAAGTGTGATGAACTCGAATGCTTGATGCAAGGAATTCATTTTATTGACGCCAATTTCATTGGCGAGTGCTACTATTTAAGATTCTCTCCTGGTAGTAACGATCCTGAGAAGATTTCCTACGACTTCCAGTCTGCTTGTCCGTATCCTTTCATAGTGGTCAATGTCGGATCTGGGGTCAGTATTCTTGCCGTCCGTTCTTCGGCGGAGTTTGAACGGATATCTGGAACAGCGTAAGTCAGGTTCATCAGTGTATCTTAGAAATGATATTTCTGGTTCAAGGAACTTTTCAAAAGGGGGATAACTCTCAAGTTTATGAAAAGTACAAGATTTTCTGGGGTTTTTTCTATGTCGTCTTTAAACAATATAACTTTGCCTATATGCAGCTGCAAATTGAAAAAATTTGGCAAATTTTACGAAACAAAGTGCCACTGACGTCTATCACAAGGTTTCGTAACAATCGTGATAAACTCCATTGTATGAGCTCTATGAGAACTTACCTAGATGTTAACGGTCTTAGTAATCGGTCTCGATAAATACATCTTCACCTATTTAAGAGCCACAGCTGGACTAAAAATCATCAGCGGTTGACAGAAATAATCCATATGACTTCCATAGTTTCTGAAAGGTTTTAAAATATCGGCTCGATAGTTATTGTAATATACACTAGTATATTCCAATACTGTAATATCATTAATTAACTAAGTTGATTGACATTGTCAGATGATTAATTACTGACATACGTAATACTAACACGTCTAGGGAGCACTCTTCAACAGTAACTAGAGATAGTAAGACGTGTATCACATACAGCTCGATTAAGTATAGATAAACTACAGAAACATTACAGTTGTAATCCACTTTTTGTGCTTCTTAACATTGGTAAATAGTCTTTCTGGTTTCGTGGCCAGCAAAAGGTACAAGCAAGTTGCTTAAAAACTTTTCTAACTAAGACCATGAACTAAAACTATAAAACTTGAAACAGGGTCACCGGATATTTCCCCAAGAAAGATATGGGGTCACCGGGTATCTCCCCTTGAATAAGAGGTCACCGCATATCTCCCCAGAAATATAAAGAAGGTAAGAAAACAGTAGAAAAACAAGCCGAGAAAGAAAGGGAAAAACAAGTAATGTTTTCGAACAAGTTGTAGAATCTTTTGTCTGGAAGTATTGACTATGAAATTAGTCAATACTGTGTTTTTACCCAATGTTTCGACACTCATGTTGTTGTTTCTTCATCAGGGGTTGATGCTGGAACATAACCTTAGATTATTAGAAATTGTAAACCTGTGGGTTTCTTTCTGAATTGGTTTTAGGTTAGGTGGAGGGACGTTCGTTGGGTTAAGTTGTCTTCTTACAGGATGCAAGACTTTCGAAGAAGCGTTGGCTTTAGCTGCAAAAGGAGACCACAACAAGGTTGATAAACTTGTAAGGGATATTTATGGTGGAGATTATACAAGATTTGGGTTACCAGGCAATCTGGTGGCAAGCAGGTAAAAGTGGGAGAAAGATGGAGGGCTTGCTGGAACGGGGGAATGAGCTGGGATTTTTTTGTTTTTCAACCTGTCTTTGACTTGAATACATTGCTGTTGAATTCTCTAGTTTTGGCTCGATGGTTCTGCCTGAAAATCGTGCCAATGTTAGAAAAGAGGACTTAGCCTGTGCAACCCTACTGATGATCACCAATAATATTTGCTCCATTGCCAGAATGTGCGCGGTAAACGAGGTATAATGATACAAAAACACTCCAAGTATCGGGCTTAAGGAATATTACATTCAATTAATGCTCTAAGCGACCTAAAGTTTTGATTATATAGAGGTTTGGTTATTGCGGTGTGTCAGTCATTATCAACCCTGTTCTTTCTAATAAGCTTTCGTATGTGTTCCAGGGAATAGATCGCGTGGTATTTGCGGGAAATTTCCTGCGGAAGAACAACATTTCTATGGGATTTTTGGCTCAAGCCATGGATTTCTGGTCCAAAGGCACAATGAAAGCGCTTTTCTTGGAACACGAGGTATGTCACTTTATAATTTCAACTTCTTCCCTGAATCCACGTGGCAAGGAGTTACTGGTCGAGTTAGACTTGTGAGTGTGGTTTTAAAGGTGGGTGGGAGTGTGAGAAGGTGGTAAGGAGGCTAGGAGAGTGGAAGGTAAGGAGGGAGGTGGTAGGTAGTTTCCAACAGATTTTCTCTAAATCAAATTTCTGTTTATTATTGTAGGGTTATTTTGGGGCTGTTGGAGCGTTACTCAAATCAATGAATGATACTACATTTCCAACATAGCGCACGAGGACGGGCGGTAGTTTTCTTATCCACCAAAGATACTTTATGCCTTCGTAGAAAAAAGATTCACGCACGTCCTAATTACTTCAATAACAGTTTAAAGAAAAACGGAGTTTTTAGTGCATTCCGTGAGTTGTTTGAAGCAGGATTCTCATCGTCTTCTAGTTGAAATCAGGGATCTTAAAATCTACGACTTCAACTTCAACGACGACGTCGTTTGTAATTTCATCATTTAAAGAAACCACCGTTAATTGACCGCCATGTTTGATACTTGTCGCTTGGTTCATGACTTCTAGAACGCTCCAGCTCTCTTAAAACGACTGTAGTTTCGGGTTAAATTCAATCTTAAGTAACAGCTTTTATCTTTCTTGCGAGCTGAAGTCGTCGGAAAAACGTGAAAATAGTCTGATTGGCGTTGTATACTGAACGACGACGGTGTGAAGAATACTCTAGA
Organism: Nanipora kamurai; assembly: GCA_036872915.1. Classification (NCBI taxonomy): domain Eukaryota; kingdom Metazoa; phylum Cnidaria; class Anthozoa; order Scleralcyonacea; family Helioporidae; genus Nanipora; species Nanipora kamurai. The sequence goes on along the minus strand of JBAHVQ010000401.1, from coordinate 734,807 downwards.
GATTTAACATTATTCGTAGATGTTAAAGTCCCTAACGCCCAGCAACGTATAACGGGTTCATTAACATGCTATACTCATTACTCATTTCACGTCATTTACATCGTTCTCGTAAGGTTGAAAAAAGAACAAGAAAAGAAAGAAACAGCAATCAGTTCTATACACGTTTAGTTATGAACTAACATTCTTGAACTTTTGAGAAAACTGACATAAAGTAAATCCATGCAAGCCTTACTTTTCGCCATAAAATGAATAACAAACATTATTGTAATAGTTCGTGTCTTTCGTTGAGTATTTCTGAGTGTGATTGGTGGAATATGGTGGCCTGTCATGGAATTACGTTGAAAAAGGAACATGAAAACAATTTTCAATTTTTTGAAATTCATACGTACTAGATATCAAACGTACGCCGAAAAGTTTGCTGAATAAGCATGGAAAATACTTTATTACATAGAACAGAAAAACGCGCTCAACAGTACCTCAAGGGAAAAAAAGGAACATTGCAATTCTCTAGTTAGGGCTCCCCATTATTCACCATTATGGTACGTAGATAGTAAAATGAATGAAAAATTGTATGGAAGTCTATTCCATTTTTAGGTGATGTTGCACGGAAAGACTTTTAACGACAATTAGCCATGCAAATTAGGTGTACAATAGAGTGACTCGTTTCATCTGTTTTACAACATGTTTGCCTTTCTACTAGTCGTTGCGATTTAATCTTCGCTGTTACCTCACCTTTAGGTAGTTAAAGATATTTTAAAGACATACCAATTGATAATGATATAAAAGAATACTGTATTGAATGATTAAAAGATTATTTTCTTAACACATATTGTAAGAATTTTTGTCTAGCATGACGAACCCATATTTTTTATGATAAGATGCAAATGAAAAGTACCATGCTGCCGTAAATTACCCAATCACATGTAGTAAACAAAAACACCAAAAGGAAAGTTGAAATGATTAACATTACCCAAGACTCCGTGCTATTTAAATCTTGCTCAAAACGTTCATCTAATAACCAACATTTTTCTCGCCGAAATTCCTTAATTGGTCTGACAATCCCAGTTACCTTGAGAAACTTTCGCAGTACAAAAAAAATGTAACTTATCGATTAAATACATCATCATGTATTTAATCGATAAGTTACATTTTATTGAATGACATTTCGCTGCCAACATGACATAATCTATGTCAAAAAAAAACGGTAAAGGAACGTTATTTACAGACCTTCAATTTGATAATAAAGAAGAATATACGAAGTTTACACCTCATAGACCAAAGACAAAAACCCGACCAATATGAAATACAAATGTAAATTCGGACGATGCTGCATCTATATTTACAACTATTGATTAAATATTCATTTTCTTTTGTTTTTCCTTTATGAATTGATTAATTTTCCATACATATACGCATAAATATAGATACACGTATACATATACTTGTACATACAGGGATATGTATAGTATACATCTACATGTAAGTAATGCATAAAGTACAATATATGATACATAATACATTTACATTTCTATTTCAGAATCATCCTCAGGGTAATAGGAAACGAAAAATTCACATGGTTAAATGTGAATTTTTCGATACATTTACATATACAGTACATTAAATTTGGTTTCCTTGTTGCAACATAGTTTCAATCAGTGAATTGTAAATACTACGATGCCAATCAAATTCACGGGATTTGTAATATAGACTCACTAAAAACAAAAAAAAGGAGATTTTATGGTACGCAATACTTTGGTTCAGCGGTATGCCTCGTTAAGCCACGCCTCTTTGTCTTCGACTGTCTGGCGGAATATTGGGCAGAGGAGAGGGAACCATCTATAGAAGAAAGTCTGGAAATTATGGACCATTATAACGTGATAGCAAACCAACCGGTCGTAATAGACAACGTAAGGAACGATTGTTTTTTCTATTAGGTATTAGCTTTTCGCATTACGTTCTCGAAGTAAGCATGTTCTTTGATCTAAAATACACATATTTTTTGGTTATATCAAGGGATCTGGCGTTATCAAAGCTGGTTTTGCTGGAGACCAAACACCCAAGTGTCACTTCCCAAATTAGTAAGTATAATTTAAATGTGATATTGGTATAAGAAATGGATAGAGGGGATGTGAAGTTTTGCAAAGGATAACCAAAATAACTTGGTGAAAATTTAATAACATCAATGTGCATAATTATTACTATTATTCCATTTATTTTTCTCACCTTTTTGATTGGCTGAAAGATCGATACGTTACCAGCAAGTAACTGCCTCCAAATAATAATAATTGACTGAGTAACACTGCAACATTCAGAACCCAAGAGATTATTTTTTTGGTATTAAGTGTGTAATACACTATTATTTACACAGTGTTGGACGTCCAAAGCATGTACGTGTTATGGCTGGTGCTTTGGAAGGGGATATTTTTATTGGACCAAGAGCTGAGGTAATGTAATATTAATAACTGGCATTAAAATATGATGACTTGTTCAATTAACCCTTTCCTGGCAGTGCCTCTCCCTTTGACGAGTAAAATTGTCTGGCATTAGCCAGAGTAAAATAATAAAAGTCTGATACTGCCAGGAAAGAGTTAGTTTTTTAGTTTTTATCCCTTTCCCAGCAGTGCCTCTCTTTTTGATGAGTAAAAATTGTCTGGCATTAGCCAGAGTAAAACAAAAGTCCAAAGCTGCTGGGAAAGAGTTAATGCAGACACAAAATATAATAGTGTTTCACATGGAAGCAGACAAGTATCCAATGTTGTAGAAGACTGACTAATATCCAGTGTGGTAGGAGACTAATAACCAAAGTTAAATCTTGTTTGGTGAGAAATTTGTGAATAAAATGATTTGGTTACCACTGCAAAAACTTTGGAAAAAGTGGAATGTCCCAAAATGGTTCAGAAACAATGGTCAGCTTCAGGATTAGATAGCAATGAAAAAAAGACAGGGAACTAGAAATAGTTTTGTAAAAAACCAGATTTGGAAATTTTCTCTATTCTTAGGTTAGACTCTCTTGATGTTAACCATAGAAATTACTCAATATTGGACTATTACCTTCATTTTAGGAACATAGAGGCTTATTAAATATACGATATCCAATGGAGGTAAAGAAAAGGACTGAGTAAAAGTATTTTGAAGGAAATGTGAACTTTTGTACAGTTTGAGATTTTAATACTTTTTTGTATTTTTGATAAGCACGGAATTATAACAGACTGGAATGACATGGAAAGAATATGGCAGGTAATTTTATTGTTAAATTAAAATATCAGTTGAAAATTTACTGTTCCTGGGGACATAAAACTTTGGAGTGTTTTCATAGAGTTGCAGTCTTGTAAAATAACAATTATCTCTTTTCCACTGAAATATTCTTTTAATTTCAGTACATATATTCAAAAGATCAGCTACAAACCAGATCAGAAGAGGTCAGTTGCTTCTAATGTTTGATTACAATATTTATTGCTGGTATATGTGAAGTACCTTTTGAGTGTACCAGTAATCAGTTGACAGTTTATTTTGTTTTATTATAATTATTGAAATAACATTATAACTGCAGGTAAATGTAGATAATAACTCAATGCAAATATAAATGCAATATTAAAGTGAATCCTTGTCACATTTGGCAAGCCTGTGGCATGAGATTGAAACTTGGAAAATACTCTGATTAGGTTTTTGATCAAACATTTAACAAATGAGGCCTGTGTAAAAACATCTCATGGCTAATGCTTCATTTGCACAGGCCAATATAGCCAGGTTAATGAGTTTTGACTCAAAATTATTTGGAATTAAATATCTTAAAGCAAAGTGATTATTTATTTAACTTAACACGTTACTGTTCAAAATCTGTGAAAGTGCAGTCAACTTTCATTCATCTCTCTTCAATTCTCATTCATTTCTCAAAAAAAATGTGGATGAACTCTGCAACCAATCAGCACATTCCATTGTTACTTTTGTGTACAAAATCACATTATGAAGCCTTAGCAACATAATATTGCCACTCACTGTCAATTGATGCAGATAGTATAGTTGCGATTTAGGGCAACATGACATTATGGTTAATCCAATTTATGAAGGTTACAACCATGTGTTTTATTTTCTTTTAGCATCCAGTTCTTTTGACAGAAGCACCAATAAACCCAAGGCGAAATAGAGAAAAAGCAGCAGAAGTGAGTTTTAAAACTTTCTTATAGTTAATACATTTATACAACTTATGGCATTGTTCCAAGTTTGTTAAATGTTCTTCTTGTACTTTTTAGATATTCTTTGAGACTTTCAACGTTCCAGCCTTATTTGTATCTCTACAAGCTGTATTGAGTCTGTATGTAATCTTTTACTCCTGAGATATATAGTATAGTTCTGGATTCTTGGATTGATAAAGGTACTGCAATATCAGTCAATCCCCTGTGTTGTGGGGAAACAGCTATTGCAACTGAAAAACAGTACCATTTCATTTTATTCCCCTTGTATATCTTAGGAACACTGTTCTTGTTGTCTAAATTAATTGACTTATATTTTCTTACCTTGATTGATTGGGTTATCCTTTTTAGTTATTCAACTGGACGAACCACCGGTGTTGTTCTTGATGTTGGTGATGGTGTTTCACATGCTGTTCCAATTTATGAAGGTTTTGCAATGCCCCATTCCATCATGAGGGTGGACCTTGCTGGAAGGTAAAGAAAACTTGAAAAGTGGTGGATGATGTAGTGCTGTGTAGTGAAGTAAACTGTTATAGTGTCGAAAGTTAAAAGGTCAGTAGACTGCCAAATATAGTAAGTAGAACAGTTCTGATGTTTTGAGCAAAGGCCCTTCAGAGAATGAAACATGTTCTTAAAGAGGAATGGGTAACTAGACTAGTTTTTATACCAAAAAGAGTCATGTGATAAGAACTAACCAATAAGCAACCTGGTAATGACAAGGAAGTCGCTTGCTGTTTTTAACAACAATCAGTCAACCAGCACTGAGAGAAACTGTCGGAGACCCCAGTGGAATGGAACTATGTATTCACAAAACATGAAAACAAAGTGAAATCAGTGCATAAGCTGATGTTTCTATCTGCCTGTGGTAGACGAAATAAAAAACTTATCAAAAGGTTAAGTAAAAGCACTGCATAAGCTAATGTTTCTTTCTGTTCATGGTGGAATAGTGGAAGTGTTCATGTTAGGAACTGGTGACAGTATAATATGTCCTTAGTAATTATTATACTCTAAGTAAGAGTGTGGTATACTTTATAATATGAAGCATATGAAGTATATTTTTGGACTTATTAATCTGTGACTATACTTTATGTATGTCATACTATACAGTGAACAATAATGTCATCTTGATAACTCAAGATATGAGCTAAGATCAAGAAATTGTATATACAATTTCCAAGTAATTCTCTTGATCTTAGCTCATATCTTGAGTTATCAAGATGACATTATTGTTTGGTGTTTGTTTCTTCCTTTATTTTCTTAAGTTGTTGGCTGGTTCTGGATATCATACAGTATATGCCAAAAAGACTCTACCCTATTCATGCTCCATTAATATTATTTACAAATCACTATTTGTACAACCAGTGATTTCTAAAGAATAATTATAATTTTTAATAGGGTAGCTTTATTTTTGATACACACTGCACAATATACTCTTATTCCAAATAATAGCACTGTAAACTCTGAGATTTTTGTTTCTTGACAACCAAGGATGTCACCATTGCCTTCCTTCTAAACAATTTCCTTAAATTTTAGGGACGTTACTAGATATTTACGACTTCTTTTAAGAAAGGAGGGATTTAACTTCCATACTTCATCAGAATTAGAAATTGTAAAACAGATCAAAGAGGTGGGAGTTTTATCAGTAAGTTGTCAAATTAATTTCAATCATTCCACAAAATTACTAAAAGTGTGGAACTGCTCTTATGTTTTCAGCAAGCATGTTATCTGGCATTAAATCCTTCCAAAGAGGTGAGTTGTTAACTAAACAATTTGTTTCAGTTCTGTTTTATGTGATACATCAAACACAAAGGATCTAGAAGACTTCTGCATAGTACTAGAATTTTGCTGTCTTCTCCCGTCAAGTGAGATGTCCACATCCGCTTAATAAAAGTGTTCGCTGATTAGTGATTTTGTTTATAAGGTGTATTTGGAATTCATTTAGGGACTTTGAAAAATGAAAATGGAAAAGCCCTCTTTTTCATTTCAAAATTTTACAAAGATTCAAATACAGACCAATACTGAAAATGGAAAAACATTCTTTTTCATTTCAAAATTTCACAAAGATTCAAAAAACAAATGTTGAGAACTCGTTCAAGTATCTGGCATTTCAATCTTGTATTTCTTTTAGGAAACGATGGAAGGTGAGAAAGTGAAATTCACCTTGCCAGATGGAAGTATTCTGGATGTATGTACATTTTTTTTTTGTATTGTATGAGACAAAAATTTGCGAACATTTTCGCAAGTAGTCCTAATATTTGTACCCGTCAGGTTGTTCCAGTATTGATGGGGGGATCATAATGAAAATGTTTTGCAGATACCGCTAATTTTTAGTTACATGCTTTTTGTTATGATTTCAAATTTAAAAAGTGTGTAAAAACTAGAATACTGCTAACGGATTTCGGTAGTTCCTTTGGGACCACAGGGCACAAAATAACGGGCGACGAAGACTCAGAGATAGCCTACAAAAAGACAAATTCATCGGCGCTTTTTTGCCGACGAAAAAACGCATTTCCTGCACAATTTAATGCAGATAAAATAAACCAATCTGGATTAAAGTTGAACTTTTGTTGACGTAACTGATTAATTTTTTGCATCCTATGGTGCCGCATTGTATGGTAACTAGATTATTTGTTAATAGCAAGTTTAATTGTGTTAACGCATTAAAATATTTTTTGGCCAGTATTCTGCTTTTAAACAAGGTAGCCGGCGAAAATTTGATGATCGCCGACGAAAACGCGAGATCGACTGCTAGCGTAGCCGACGAAATAGAAGCCGTTATTTTGTTTATGCATGGCTCTGCATGCAGTTCGAAGCACTTCTTGGTTCAACGTCAGAAGTGAGCTAAGATCATCTGACAAGGTCATCGTATCATTATCACAATGTTTCATGGCTAAAGGAAATTCGGAGATGCTAAATAGTCGTGAAATTGGATATTTTGGCTGATGTAAAGTAATTAATGAATTTAAACTCATGTAAATCGATGTAAAAACCTTCTAGCAATTAGCGTAATCAATGTCAAACTTTAAAGAAGCTTGTCCAAAACGCCTTTGGCTAAAAGCTGCGTGGTTGCAACTGTAGCATTTTGAAAACGTCATTTCTGAATAGTGTTTTTTTATTTTTGGTGTAGCCGGGCTCATCAAGATACAGAGCACCTGAACTACTCTTTAGACCAGATCTCATAGGAGATGAATCCGAAGGAATACATGAGGTGAGTAAGCCTTCCTCTGAAGTGCTTGGTGCTGCAGCTATGAAAATTAGTTAATTATTTTGGTTAATACATTTTTGGAATATGTTTTAACTTATTTAGAAATATTTATACGTCTTTCTAATACTTCTATCACTAATTATGTTCATTTTATCAAAATATATGTAATATTTGGGTAGGTAATAGCATGGTTTCTAGTGCAATTTGGAAAAACGACTTACGCGTGAGTTTTTCGAACAATGATATAAAAATGGGATGCTGCGTACGCAGTATAAAACAGCACAAAAAGTTGAAAGGTTGGTAGACTGCCAAATTTATCATAAAGAATTCTAACGTTTTGAGCTATGACCCTTCGTCAGAGAGTAAAATCACATTTTCACACTCTGACGTAGGGCCATAACTCAAAACGTTAGAATTTTTTATGATAAATTCGGCAGCCTACCAACCTTTGAACTTTTTGTGAGTTTTTGAGAGTGCCTAAATAGCACGAGTCCGAAAGACGAGTAATACTTGAGGTCTTGGAAAATTGCACGAGATACCATGCTATCTCCAATTCATGATGTACGTAAAAAGATTAAACAGGAAATGACCTACGCGAGTAACGAAAATCGCTGACCATAGAAAATCTACTAAAAACCTTTCAGACAATCAGAATTGAGAAATTTTGCCGTGTGTATTATTAATCATGTAATCGTTATTAATTTATTTATTGTAATTTGTGCAGGACTTCAGTGAAAATCCCTTTTTTTGTGACTAAAGCCCCCTGAGGAAGTAAAGTTTTACATTTATTCGTTTTACCACCGGGACAGGTTTTGGCATTTACCATCCAGAAATCAGACATGGATCTCAGAAAGACGCTTTATGGAAATATAGTTCTTTCTGGTGGCTCAACCCTCTTTAAAGGTACGTACCTTTGACCTCTGTGACAATGGTTTGATTCCGGCTCCATGCAGTTTCATTAAAGAGAAGATTTCCAGTTACGTGGGATGGTTCATTCATTTACTTGATATACTTCGGCCAGTTTAGAAAACTCCTCCGATGTTAACGATCTTAATGTAGTTGCTGCGTAGCATGTCCCATGTTGAGATAGCAATTAAGCTTTTGCCTAGATCGGAAACTTCTTAACAAAAATATTTCATTTTTCCGTTGTCTGTTCAGTTCTAGGTGGTAACAGAACAAAAAATTTGCCCACGAGGCGATAACCAAGTGGGTCAGTGATGTTCTTACCACCTTGTGACGTCCTCTGTGCATCTATAACTGAACAGACAACGAGGAAATGAAATCTATTTGTTTTATACAATAATAAAATAAAATAATACAAGAAAAATATCGAAAATGATGTTTGAAAGCTTCCGGAGAATTTCGGGACATTGAAAAACGCGAAAACTGTAATCTGACGTGATCCATGATCTATACAAATGAAGCAACGTCATTGGCTCGTGATAAATACGCGGAGAATTGTAATTGGTTCATTTCTTTAGTGACGCTATCCGTGCGTCTGCTCTTTAATATATCATTGCTAACGACTAATGAAAATGCACCAAGTATGAAATTTATTGTATAATAAAGGATCATTTACCCCGAGTTATAATATTTTTGTTGGGTTTTCTGTTTGAAGTTATCGTAACCAATAGAGGACTTTATAGTACGAAATATTTAATCGAATTTTTAATTTTTTTTCTTCAGGTTTTGGTGATCGTCTTTTAAGTGAAGTTAAGAAATTAGCACCGAAGGATATTAAAATTAGGGTAAACTAAAAACGTTGGCTTGTATCCCTTATTCCCTTGGGTTTTTCTTTATTTAACTTTTTGTGTATTACCATTCCCTTGGGACCTCTGTCGGGTCCTCCCCTTTCGGTTAACTGATCGACGTTTTAAAATAGCCAATGACTTTCCATCATTACTCGGGCTACCGAAGGTAGACCGAGTTATAAAATGGACTCGAAATTTTTTTTGTCGTGTCGCGAGTTTACAAAAATCACGCGTGGGTGACACGAAGTCTTTGAACCAATGAAGTTCTTGTTAGGATCGTTTCTCGCGCGGGTTTCACGAATATCAATCAAGCACGTGGCAAAACTTGCTATTCTGTATACTCTCTAGTGTTGAGAACGCTTGGCAAAAGAATACCACGTTATTTGCCATATTTTGTGCATTTGTGTTTGATTGTATGTGAATAGTTGACGAGTTTTGCCGAGAGTTTTGCGCTGAAGTGAAGAAGCCCAATTCGCTTTCAATAGCCCGAGTAAACGCCTGAGCAGGCGTCTTGTTTACATCTCATTAACTACTTTCTACGAGTGATAATTTGATATGTTGATACTCGGACAGTGGGAAAATGATAATTCTATTATTATAAATATTAGTGTGTTATAAAACTAACGATGGCAATCCGTTACCTACGTTTAAGTTTGAAATTGAAATTTTTCTAGATTTCTGCGCCGCAAGAAAGATTGTATTCAACGTGGATAGGGCAAGTGACAACCTGTTATTCGATTTCTTTCTCTTGTGCCTTCTCTTGGCTCTTTTTCACACCTCCTACACTCTCGTTCAGTTGCTCTTCTTCTTTTACCATTACCTATCAATTGACAATACATCTCTTTTTCTTGTAGAGGGTCCATTTTAGCATCCTTAGACACTTTCAAGAAAATGTGGGTTTCTAAAAAAGAGTGGGATGAAGAAAACGCACGAGCTATTCATCGAAAAACATTTTAGGAAAATCATATTTTACTTGAAGAAGCTCTGGCCGTGGGCTGAGAATCTGGTAGGATAGGAAAATCATATGGAAAAATGTGTCTGTGAGAGCATTCCCAAAACATTCAGTCTGCATCGGGGAGTCACTTGCTCAAAGATGCGCTCCAGCAAGATTAAAGGTCTGTTCGCACTGGACACCAAACCTTAACGCGACGCGATTTTTGTAGATTCGGAAGCGAATAAACTCGTCCCTCATGAGGAGCTCGATAAAATAACAATGACAGGATAACTTGTTGATTCTAGTGGATACAAAACCTCCTAATGTTCATTTCTAGGGTAATTTTAATCGATTTTAACTAGAAAGTCGCGTCGCGTTTCACATCCTGTGTGTATAGACCTTAAGAGGAAACAAGAGCGTTAAAGTGTCTATGCAATGAAAATTAAGTTTGTGTTATTTGAAAGAACTCTTGAAATTTTAGCGCAACTTCTTTTGTACTTTTTCCAGATCTTACTTCGTTCTTGAGATATTAAGATTTATTTGATATATTACACACTTTAGAATGAGTTGTAAAATTAGCAGTATTGTTGAACTTATTGAAAGTCACATGAAACTGTGAATGTGGGTGTAATTGCTTCGTAACACTATACCGACAAAGTTTCTAGCGATTTAATAGAATAATTTCAAAGATATGCATGATTTTTTTATAACTCTTTGTGCATTGTGACGTATGCAAGGTCTGATTAACATATCAAATAAATCTTAATATCTCAAGAATGAAGTGAGATATGGAAAAAGTGTAAAAGATGTTGCGTTATAATTTCAAGAGTTTTTTCAAATAAGACAAACTAAATTTTCAGGACATATACACTTTAACACGTTGCTATTTGTAACACATGCAGTGAAGGAAATCAGCTTCGGTGTGTTTTTTAGAAACATATAAATCAATTGTCATGATATTTCAATCAGTGTTTCCAGATTTATAGAGTACATATCTGAAGCAAAAAATGTTACATTATGGAAGAAGAAACCTACTGAACAAAAGATTTCTTGTTCAGACGTAAGAGGTAAATGTTGTTTGGAAGCAATTAACAGATCTGGAGAAAGTGCAATTTGATGAGCTTTATTTATTTTTGCGCACATTGCAGTAAGTTTTCGCGCAAAATTGACTTTTTTTCTCCCAAGATTGGATAATTTCTAATTTTATTCTAGGTACTGTTGAAAAGTTCTACATATTTGAGAAAGACTTCGCATGATTTTTGATTACGAATCAAACAAATGTGTGCAAAGGTTTCGGTAATTGGTAAATATTTCTGAGTACGACAGTGTATATATTGCGACCATTAAAATTGTATTAACCCAAGGTCTTAACCTCTTACCACACCTCTGTTACCTGAGAATAAGTTCTCATGAATTCGTTTCGTGTGCAGAATTGAAAAGAATCTTCACTCTAGATCGAGGCTGTAAGGCCAGTTTATATCCGTCTCAAAGGTAAAATCGCTGCATATTTTTTAATATGGTGTCCACTGACCTGTTCCTATGATGGCCTATGATCAAGTGATATTTCTAAGAATTTTAACAAATTTATACCATTGCCATGCGAAGTTTGAAGGGCATAATTACGAGAAAGTCATTGGTGTTTAATGTTTTTTATTCTAACGAACTAAACGTAATTTCAGTGAATTTATCGCTTGTGTTGTCCCCATTACGTTAATATGTATACATATATTATGTATAATATATAATAATATATAATAATGATAATATTCCCAAGGTATTTAACTTACCAACTAAAATTTGGTGAAAATCGCAATTTCCACTTGGTATAACAATTCCGTAAGTATTTAACTTACCAACTGAAATTTGGTAAAAATCGCGATTTTGACTTGGTATAAGAATTCCCAAGGGATTTAACTTACCAACTAAAATTTCGTGAAAATCACGATTTTCGCTTGGTTTAAGAATTCCCAAGGGATTTAACTTACCAACTAAAATTTGGCGAAAATCGCGATTTTCACTTGGTATAAGAATTCCCAAGGGATTTAACTTACCAGCTAAAATTTGGTAAAAATCGTGATTTTCACTTGGTATAAATCGCGATTTTCACTTGGTATAAAAATTCCCAAGGGATTTAACTTACCAACTAAAATTTGGTGAAAATGGCGATTTTCACTTCGTATAAGAATTCCCAAGG
>JBAHVQ010000401.1:708377-722433 GCA_036872915.1 Nanipora kamurai | reverse complement strand
CCTAAAATTGAGAGAAATTCATCTTTAGTGGTTCAAAGATTCTTGGACAAACAATCAAAGCCAAAGGTAGTTCTTTGGACTTTGAATATATTAAGTGGATTCCCTTTGCCTTGGGAAAAAGTTAAGGTCTTTACATCAGTTACTACTTTCAAACGTTTAAAGTTAACAAGAAATATCAGAATACCATCTCAAAGTTGAACAATAGCAAAAGAATACTTACTCGAAGATAAAGAGGAAAATGTCTACCTCGCCTTTCGCTGCCTTCGGGATGGTTGTTGTCCCTTCTGCCAAGCGTTGCAGTGGACCATCTCTGTGGTGAACTTCTGAATTTTCTTCCGATACCAGAAGGTTTTCAGTTGGGTTAAGCTAAAGCACCGGTCAGTACAAATATTTAAGTTTTTAAACGACACGTGCTGTCTTGTCTCTCTAGTCTTGTGAGAATGTGCTTCGAGTTGGGCGTAAAAATTTAAAAACCGCGAAATACCCGCGTGATCATTTACTCTCCGCCCCGCGACGGGCGCGAGTGTACGCGCGAGACCTAGAGGTCAGTGGTGAGACCAGCGGAAAACAAGCATCTTATGAACTCAAGATTTAAGAAAAAACAAGACGAAAGTTCAAAATGGTAATACTTCGGGTTTATTTCAAAGCCTTTGTTAAATCTAACTCAGCTACAAATAAGCTGTTATTTTTGCATGAGGCTACGCCATGATTATGGGGGTTACAGGATTAAAGTAGATCACAAGATTATCCAAACAATGATATAAAAGTAGAGTTACAAGAATACAGGGGATTACAGGATACATGGGATATATGGGTCCAGGATTGCTGGCATAACGGGATAACTGGGAACGTAAAAACAGAGTCGATTTCAAAATGGCGACTGCTTCGGGTTTGTTGGGAATGGGACAAGAATACGTCTTGCCTAGCTCCAACAGCTCAAAACCTTACCAATATTTAATCGAAGTGATTGGCCTAGATCATTGTTATTCTAAACTATGGTCTTCTCAACAGCGAGTCCCGAATCCAAGGCCAGTAAAGACGTTGTTTTTGCGAGATGCAGAGAACGACGGTGAATCAAAGAGGTTGAAGGAAAACAAACAGAAGTTGGAAGAGATGGTAATAAACGTAGACTCTGTCGACGATTTAAACACTAGTGGCCCTAGTGTTATTAATATGCAATATGATGTCAATAAGTCCAAGATAGCAATGGGAGAATGCGACAGATATGTAAGCACTGCATCGAGCAGGAGAACTCCAGACACTTGGGAAGAACTTATTTGTCGGTAAGTCACATTGTGGACTGTTAAACTGTTGTTTCAAAGCTTTGCTTCAGGTGATCTTGATATGATTGTGGATGAGGTTAAGGGTGTATAAATTTGGATCATTATTATTATGGTTTTTGTTATTTTAGCGGTTGGGGAAGATTATAATGTGGAGATGTTGGATACTTTTACCCAGGAAAGGCACTTAGGTGGTGTATTCTTTCCTACAATTAAAGAACATGCCATCCAGGTCATACAAACAAGGGGGCCAAGTGCAGTTTAGAGAACCCTTGAGTTAATTAAGCAACTGTAGGCTCTAATAAACCTGATGCTAAACCTAATACTAATTTGGTCAGCAGTCTGTGGGGTCAGCTAAACTCCACTCCAGCCCAAACCAGCTCTATGTTTAACTGGAGAGATATCTTCTAGCTCTCAGGTGAAAACAAACATGGCAGACATGGAGGTGAGGAAGCTATACAGCAAATAATCTGTTTTTACCAGTTGTTTAGCATTTTCAGATGGTTTAGCACCCTTGTAGGCCACACAGCATCTCTAAATCTTCTTTAACACACAGTCATGAAAAGTTCTTCTGGTATCATTTCTTTTGAACTAATTTTCTATAGTTGTAAACTTGCCCTTGGCCAGCAAAGGATTAAGGGTAATGAATTTAGCTGGAATCACATTCAATTACTGAAAAATGAAATGCATATTAGAAAAAAGTCTGTTCACAAAATAATTGTGTCGATTTGAAAATTATAAATTACAAACTACTAATCTAAACTCAATGTATGAAACAAAAAGTGATGTTACCACCAGAATAAGCAGGAAACATATAACCCACAGTGTTCAAAGTGGTCAAAGTATATGTGGGTCAGGACCTTCCAAAATCAAATTTCATAAAGGAGAGGTTGAAGTGGAGTAATTATATTTGTCTCCTAATAATATATAGTTATCCTCTACATTACCTTTATTTGTTTCTCAAAAATGTAGCCCTATTATGTTAATTTCATTTGCAGAACTGGCTGGACAAATTCACAAAGTACATTGTTTGACAAGGTACTTAAGGTTGTGTCTTCATATCGCCTTGCAAGGCTAACATACGAAGGGGTAAGCAGACTAAAGCAGTGCATGCAATTTGAAAATAACTGGTGAGCAACAAACTGCTCTTGTAGACGTGGAGGGAGAGCAATTGTTCTTAGCTTAACAAATTGACAAAATTTTGCTAAGGTTATTTTCTGTAGATGTCCAGGTAATAGTAAGTGCTTTCTCAACATTGTCAATTCTTCTCACATTTTTGAAGTATGGTGATTTTTGAGGCAAGTTTGGCATTTTAGGAGTTGCAGGTTTCAGAAATAAGTTTAGTCATTTCATATTTTTATTCTTGAATTATTGATAGCTACACTTACAGTATATAAAACCACACATTCTTTTTCATTCATCTCATTCTCATCGAAAGCCCAAACTAAAATATTTTTGATCAGGGAATGTTGTTTTCTTGTCCAGTTAAGTTTGGTTTTAGTAAAGAAAAAGTCATGGATTAAAGATGGCTATGTTGACCTTGTAGCAGTTTTGTCAACTAGTGAATACTAATTGTAAACTGCATCAAGTCATCAAATATATGAGAGAGTTTTTGAGGATATTTCTACTTTAAGGAGGGTGTTTATCTTAATCAAGCAGTTTTCTGGTCACTTAGGATTGTCTTGCACAAGCTATTGCGAGCTAGAGCAATCACTCACGACTACTAAAGTAAACTTAGTGTACCGTAAGCTGATCATAAAAGGTGAAGTAATGGGTAGAACTGATTTTAAAGCCACAATTTAATTTTCAAATATTAATGCAGCTTACTGTCTACTTTTTGTAGTCAGCCAATGAACCAGTTCTTCGCAGAATAGCTATAGACAAATCTACAAAGCGAGTAAGGCAGATACTTAGCAGAATTCAGTGGGTAAGTGTTTTCTGGGTGTCAAATGAGGTAAAGGTTGATTGAATGGTTGGTTAAAATTACACTATAATGACATTGTGCATCATTTTTATTCCTAATTCACATGCTGTAAAGAGCTCTCATATTGAATTTTATCCTGGCTTATAAGGCATCTGACTGTGAAAGAATTTTATAATTATGATTGTTTTATAAATTTTGCAGGATTCAAAGTTGACAACATGGCTACATAACTCAATGGTTGATGGACTTAGTATTCCTTTATTGGGTTGTTATTTAGATATTTTGCAAACATTACGGTCAAAGGTTTGTGCTGTTATCCCATTATTTCCTTCAAGCATAGATTTTTCACTGGGGATCCACTGTGACAAATTCACAGAATTTGTGGACATGAGATTTACGAATATCCTGATATCCATGGAATACCAGATGTTAAGTTTGGATACTAGATGTCATAAGCTCAGTATCCTGATGGAATACCACAAAATTTCAAAATCAGGATAGTGAACAATTACGAAGCAACTTCGGTGAACCTGATACATGATTCAACTAATTGTGAAGCTGATTGTGAAGCTATTGCAAAATTTATCCAACAAAGAGAAAACTTTCATTATCCTTTAAATCTTCTTATGGTATAAGTGATATAAGTGGCAACAGTGTAAGAAAATGAGTATGGTAATACACCTTGGATAGTAAATAAAATCAGAGAAGTAAAAAGATGTGAGTTTTGGGATGCTTATTTTGGTTACTTCAGTTTGCCTTGGTTGCATACTGCAAATTGCATCATCAGGTATCCAAACATGGGATACCTGATTTCAGGGGGATACTAGATTCTGACAGCCTAGTGTCCAACCTGGATACTGCTGAAAATTTCAAATCTCATGCCCTGTTATTTAATGTTAAGTACCATCTGTGCAGTAGCACATTAGAATAAAGAAAACCAATTTGCATGTCAAATGCTTTGAAAATTCCAAAGTGTTTGACTGTGGTCAGACATCTCAAGCAGTTGTTGGTTGCAACAGGCAATCAAATTACACATATACCCAGCCTTCTGCCCTTTCACAATTATAATAAATAAATGAGGATACAATGGTTATTTTGCCTTATGTACTATCTGTATTCCTATGTCTAGTTTGCAGACTTGAGTTCATAGATTTTAAGTATGGATACCATATTCTGGAATCCTTGTATCCCTGCTATATTTTGTATATGCTGTATATTGCTAAAATTTTCAAATTCCTTGCCCTGATAAAAAAACTGGAGAATTAACCTTGATAAGTGACATTGTACTTAAGTTTTATTATCCTTAATTTATTATGTTGCATTGCTCTTCAAGGTTCCTACTCTGGTTGACCAGATGGTAGCCAGCCCTACATCTCATCGTAGAGTTTCTGCTGGCACATCAGATAACATGACATCTCTTTTGAAGAGGCCTTGGGATGCCACAATTGGACTGTCTTCATTCCAGAGACAGGTTGGTTGGAAGCATGTCAGTTTAAATATTTTAACATCAAATCCTTAGTATTCAGTTAATGTTAGCAAATAAATTGATTGGCCCTGTCTCCTGTTGCAAGGGGCGCAACAGACTGCAGCAAGGGGCTGTGCCAGCAGTTTAACAGTATTACATAAAAATTACAATAGTGTGTACTATTTGGGGATGGCCTGACACTGGAAGTTAAATATCTCTAAACCCATAAATCTTTTACACACACAGTACAAAGGTTGGTCTTTCAATTAAAAATGGTCTCTTAAGGATTTCTGTGGTTTCAAAGACATACAAAGTCATTTGCCTTCTTGAAAGTAACAACATCAAATTTGCTTGTATCCAGGGGAAGTTGATTCATTGACAGTAGAACCAAAGGAAACCCTGCCCTGGTTGGGATAGATCAAATTGTGCACCATGGGCTGTTGCACCCATTGCACCTTGACATTGTGCTCCCTGTGGTTGAACATAAGAAGTGAAAGTGCTGAAGAGTAAACAAACTTGTACCCAGGGCTTTCCCAAGTGGGAAAGCCCTGGGTATGAGGTTGGGGAGTGAAGAGGCTATGGATTAGGAGAAGGAGGAGAAGCGGGAGAGGAATTAGGGTGGGGAGAATGGCAGGGTAAAAGTAGGAAGACAAGCTTGACAATGGATATATTTTCTTTTTAGTTTAGTTTCCAGTCATATGCTAATAAGAATGGTATACTGCAATATGCCCAGTCATTGCTACATATATATCCCAATCTTGAGATATATATTCAGTTGGTATGAGTAGATGATGTCACAGCAACTAATTTATATGTTTCAGAAACCTGAATATCTTTGGAACAGGATGAGATTTTGACTGAGTCAGAATGCTATTCTTGTTCAATTCAAAAGTACTACCAAATACAATCTAAAATAATAAGTATTACTATTTTTGGTCTTACTGGCACTTTAATTCCTTTTTGATTACTAGAGGAAGGTTTCAGGTCCTCCGTTACTGCTCATTGTACCAAGTGGTCCGACAACCAACTCAACTGGAAATACTAGCAAGCGATCACGATTTTGGCACCATCACCTGTCAAACCTAGGCAAAGTAATTCCAGTGACTATGCACTTAAGTAGCAGTGGTAGAGGTGTTTCTATTGGCCAATGCCTTGATCACATGATTGGGGCAGTACAAGCAAAGGTCCTGGAGGTAAAATTGAGTAACGTATTTCTTCACTGAGAGGAGATCGCATTTTGTCAATTTAATCAAACATTTGAAACTGTTTGGTGTGGTGAGTCTGGACTTAAAAGGGATATTTTGTTTATCTAGCTCAAGAACCATTTTCCAAACCGTCCAGTAGTTCTCATTGGGTGGTCCACTGGTGCACTGGTGTCATTTCAGGTCAGTATTGTGTCTTTACTGCTGTTTGGTACAGACTAAATGATAATCTACAGTGTGCGGTAATGTAGTACAGTATCTCTGCGAAAACACTGCGCTCCTTGACTAATGTCCACAAAAAGTTACAATGGAAAACTCCTAAAGCAACCTACTTGTATGATATAACTAAATAAATGCACATGCATGCATTACTTTCTTTCGACATTTTCATGCTTGAAGTGAATCGTCAGAATTTTAGCCTGGATATTTCTCTTGTGTTTTTGAATTTTGTATTAAGTTACCATTTTGGATCAGTTTGCTTATCTGACGCAAACACGCTTGTTCCACTTGTGTTACGTGAAATATTGGCACCAATTCATATTCGTTGTCATTTTCCATTTTTTGTAGGTGTCACTTTTGGAACCTGTGTGTGCACTTGTCTGTCTTGGCTTCCCTATTCTCGGACTGGAGGGAATTCGTGGGGTATGTGAGACCTGTAGTAAAAGAAATTAAAGTAGATTTTAATACGAATATTAAAGCCCAGCATAGAATGCGAAACAAAGGCATGATATTAAGAGTTTAATAGAATCTTACGTTTCGTTGTATACATCACAACATCTTCAGAGATAATAATTAAGGTTACCGAAGCTACAGTGTATCTGAATTAACAGATAAGATTATACCGATAAACGGAAGGACAAAGAGGTGAGAATAAAGACGAGAGGAACTTAAAATAACAGAGGCGGGAAAAAAAAGAAAAAAAAACAATTATGAAAATAGAAAAAGTAACTGTTTTTTTTTCCGTCTCTGTTATTTTAAGTTCCTCTCGTCTTAATTGTCACCTGTTTGTTCTTTCTGTTTATCGGTATAATTTTATCTGATTAGTTAATTCATGACACATGTAAATATACACTGCAGCTTCGGTAACCTTAATTATCTCTGAAGATGTTGATGTATACAACGAAACATAAGATTCCATTAAACTCTTTATATCATGCCTTTGTTTCGCATTCTATGCCGGGCTTTAATGTTCGTATTAAAATTGAGATTCCCGCCTGGTCAATCTCTGGCTAAATTAAAATAGAATTTAACTAAAAACATTATTTTTATTTCAGCTATTACTATAGAAGAGTAATTAATAATCTTCTGATTATAAATTATTAATGAATTTATGTTTACTTAAGAAATTTTTCATTTCCTTTTCATTTTTATTTTATCATTATTTTATCTTAATTTTATAAAAAAGTAAAGAAAAATATTGTAAAAAAATACCTTTTCTAACCTTCATGTTCTGGGGCAATAACACTTGCACAAACTAATAAAATCAACTTTGAGGATTACCCAAGCATATCACAAGCGATAGATATCGACTTCTTGTAGTCCACGTCATAAGATATTCGACCTCGTGGAGTAAGTTAACCAGTGGCAATAGTTATATTCGTAGCGTTTCCTATAACTATGTTAGGATACATGATATGACACGATATAATGATGTACGATATGATGTATGATGCATTTATGCAACGAAGTGTAATAGATTCTACATATATATATTTCCTTTCAATTTCATTCAGGACACTGGTGATCCATTCTTAGAATCTAAAACGCCAACTATGTTTGTTTTTGGATCGCTCTCAAGCTGTTGTTCTTTGACTGACATCGAGGTACGAATACTCAAAGTATATCACTGGAGCACATCATCCTTGGGTGATACGTAGATAGGAAGGGATGGATCATTGCAGAATGAAATGCTTTTGTTCGAGAACCATTCTAGACCACAACACCTCTTGTGGAAGATTGTTTTCAGGGTAACTAACCAGACAGGGGAAAATTTCTTGGTTTGAAATCATTGGTCGTTCCATTTTTGTTTAATTAGGACGTATTGGTGAAAGGCTGTGGCAGAACGTTATTTTTTTTTCAGATTTAAAATTGTAGCGAAATGGAAACTTTTTTGTTAAATGGAGATTGTAGTCAGGACAATCAGGAGATTTGTAATAGGACATTACTGAACAAGACCGACCAAAGTTACTCAGTAGCAAAACTGTGGTTAGTCATTGTGAGACGGGGAGCAAGTTTTTGTGGTGTTCGACAAATAAGTTCAGGGTGGGTTTGAGTATTCTGATCACAAATGTTTGATATGGCGAATAATTCGGCGACCACTTACCAGCTTGATACTAATAACATGCACCAATTTCGTAATTTTATTGAGTACCTTTGGCGAGTTATAACTCTGGAGTATATGGAAAAGAAAATTCTTGTTTTCCTTTTTTTTTTTTTTTTCCTAAGGAATTTCGTAAAAAGTTGTTAACAGATACCAGTTTGCTTGTAATAGGAGGAGCTGATGATCAGGTAATGTCCGTTAGAGTGTCTTGCTCATGATGTGAAAGGAAAAGATCTTATTACGACGTTGGCTTGAACAACAATTCTGTTTTCAATATTCGACTTTTATTCTCAGATTTTCGCCTCGCTTTAACTGTCACCTAACGGATTTTTCGATACGGATCTCCTAAATTGATTGTAAGACTTTATTGTATCTATTATCTTCTGCTATAGTTACGTCTAACTTGTTCCAAGAAAAAGATCGAAGGCGTGACTCAGTCGATGGTCGACAGGCGAATTATGGTAGGTTCAGCTGTAAATTGATCTTCCAAGTTGTAGTTTCGAAAATGAATAAAATCTGCATTGGCAACGTCCTTGAATCCGGCAAACGAATTGAAAAACAAGATTTCCGTATGAAAGGACGGAAAAAACAAAGAAAGATTCTCTGTCCAGACTTGCCCATTTCATTTGGCTTTTCACTCGAACTAACGCAAACGATGTCTTTTTCTTCAGTGTTGCTGATTTAACTAACTTTTCTTAAGGGCTTTTTTTTGGGGTTTTTTTTTCTTTGCAAGATGGCCAATGCATTAGCTTTTACTAAGTGCTGAACACAAATTTGGTTCATATGGGAGCTTGGTATGTTTCAAACGACTACCAAACGGTCGTCCTTCTCACCGGTCATCAGAAGGTTCCGATTCTCGTCTAGGGCTTAGAAATCGTTTTTCTAAGATAACGACCTTGACGAACATTCGTTAGTCGTCTGATATTAGCTCTTTTTAGTCCAACACCAAAATATCCGAATTTAGTATACAATGTCGATTTTTTTTCCATCTTCCCTGTTAGAGGTGATCGTCCAGGTTAGCATAGAGCTTGAGAAAGACTTGTAAGTGTGGTCAGTACCAAAGGTCTTTGACAAGGCAGTAACGTAGACGATCAGCTTCAACGAACGTCTAAGAATACTCCTTGGTCCAAACAGCGCACTTTAAGGCTGCTGCAGCTGCACTAAAAATTTATTTATTTATGTATTTGTTTATTTATTAACTATTTTCACCCACGGCAGCCGTAACGTGGGTTACAAACAAAAAATCCATCGGAAGAAAGAAGACGCCATGATTTTCATAGAACCTTGCGACAATAAAACTAACGATCAATATCGGGTAAACATTAAGGATTATTTAACTACTGACGTCAAAAATTGTACAGGTACAAGTTAGTTATACTTATGCTCGAGAAAAAATATAGGCCCAGGAAGAAAGCGGACCGAGGTTCAACTTAAACATCTAAGCTAGCGTGCAACGTGGTTTGCACAAGTTGTGTACGTCAAAAGTATTTTTGTTGTATATTTAGGATGAAATAGGAGACTTTCTGGGCAGTGCAGTGTCGGCCATGAACAGCATACAGAACAGGTCTGACTATTTTGATTTCGACGATATCGAAAGCCGGCGGAAGAAACCGAAGAATGAAAAACGTAAACGACCGGCAACGAATGGTACCAGCTCGGCAGGAGGAGATGACGTCGCCAAGAAACCTAGGAACAAAGTTAACAAGCCTGCCACACCACGAGTACAAGGGAATATTACTAAGAAAACAAAGTCTGTTAAAAGCATCAAACGGCCATCAGTGAGCAAACCAGTTATGTTTCCTCCCGGAACTGCTCTCGTTCGAGGCCTTTCGACTCTGCCATGCAACACACCCACAATATCAGGTGGCATCATCCAAGGTGTTACTGTTCCGGTATCAGGGGTTAATGTTCCCGTGTCTGCTGTCATTAAACAAGGATCTTTAGGCGGTCGATCGTTCGTCTTTTCAGGTCCTCAACCGACAAAAGCAAACATCAGTTCTACGAGTCTGGTTACTCCTGCTGCAGGAGTTGTAAAGAGTGGTGATATTGGAAACACACGACATTTAAAGATAATTACGAATTCTTCCGCTGCTACCAAAGTGCCTGAGCAGCAAAATATTCCTAGTGTGACGTCACTTGCGGGACAACCAATCGTACAGTACCAAGGCAGTGTGGTTACCAGTGCCCTTGTTGGCACATCTCCAAACCTCACCACAACTTCAACAACTGTCCGAAGTGTTGCTCCTCCACGAGTGGTGTCTAGTGAAGTTGCAACAACAGTTGCCAAAACCTCCGAAAGGAGTGCACCGATATTAGTGACGTCACCAGCTGTGACGTCTGGTATGACGGTGAGCAATGTATCCCATAAACCGCTGACCGAAAACCCACCCGCGATCACAAGACTAGTCGCTAATACATCTCCCAACCCATCAAATTCTAAGTCAACTATTGTACATTCCAGTACTCAAGCACAGTTTATCATGCGCAAGGGACAGCTGTCTGCAATAAATAGACCTGGTGGATTGCGCGTTTCGACTTCATCGCCGGTTAACAACAAGTCAGTTCCAGGCTCTCAGGCCCAGCGCAATGCCACGTCTGCTGACAGCCCTGGAGTCTATATAAGATCAAGTCAAACTACACCACAGCAGATTTCAACCACTACATCCGACAGTTCTTTAAAGGAGGCGAACTTGCCAGTATCCTCACAGACTGTAACAACACTACTAAGAAAAACGCCATCACCTCAGACTGTCACACGGACGATTCAAGTCGGAGTTAAAGACCCGAAGAAACCTCTGCTTACAAAACGGACGGTCACCTACAGTCCTTCTACGTCAACAAGAGGTGTCAGTGTCGTGTCCAGGACGGTGCCATCCTCTCTCGTGGGCGGCATAGCAACCCGAACACCTGCCTCATCGAACACCGGCCAAACTTCGGTTCCAACCACGAGCACGTATCGTTTGAGTGCGCAACTAAAGAACTTGCAGGACTCGAGTAAGCAGTCGGTGACAGCGCCATCGTCAAACACGCAATTGAAAAACGTGCAACAGTTGATCAAGCAATCTGTGAGCACTCCAGCTGTGAGTGCGCAATCGAAGAACGTGCAACGATCGAGCCCGCAATTGCTTAGCGCGTCGCCAACAGCTGCGCGCCCCTTTGTAAATGCGCCTACAACGAGTGCATTATCAGCGACCTCGAAAAAACCAAGCACGCAGTCAGTTAGCGCGCTTGCGACGAACACACCACCAAAGAACACTCAGTCCTCGGAAACCGCGTTGCACGGTTCCCAAAAGGGACGTTCTGTTGCCAGTTACCGGGAGAGCGAAGATGAAAAGCTAGTGGAAAAGATAAGAGGAATTGTTAAAGACGTGGTCAGCGGTACTCCAAGACCTGCTAGACATGGAACCGTACAGCGCATCGTGGTGTCGACTAAATCGGCTACATCCACGGTAGTGGCCAACACAACAACAACGGAGACTAAACCGGTGTCCCAAAGTAAAGGTAACGGGACTGTCGCCGAGAGAAAATCGACCAATGAAACTGCAAAGTAAACAATGCATTTCAGTTTAGACTGCGAGAAAATTGTTTTCGTGTTTGTAGTTTTCATGGTCTTCGTGATTAAGGGTTAGAAATTGTTCAATTTTTATTCCTATTACTAGACAAAAGCGCTGTTGTTTTCTTGTTTTTTTTGGTGGGAGGCTTTTTTTCCGTGGTGCCCTGTTAAAAAAATAAGTTCTATCATGAAAAAGTCTTTTGAACCAAAGATGTGTGGTACACGGTTTTTGATGATTTTCACAGCACTCTGAACCTTCGGAAATTAGGTCAAAAAATTAAAATTCAGCGAAGATAAAGTATTTTTCCTCTTATTTCAGTCATTCTAGGCTAATAAATCTCTCCGTCGTTGAAATTCCTTCATTACAACAAATAACATTGTTTTAAGGTTTCTTGTATTCACTCTTGGTCTACCCCCATGTAGATTACCATTTAGCTACCAATAAATTTTAGTCGTACCTATTCTGTAGTATTCTGAATATAATTCTCCATAAATCTATGAATATAAAAAGGTATTTTATGAACAAACGTTTTTAATCGACTCTATCACTTCAGGTAAAACAGCTTCATTGTATTCATTCCTTCGTAAAACAAGAGGTTCAAAACTTAAAACAAACTTTTTTTAATAAAGTATTAAGTATTGATTCAGCCAAACATCAGAATGATCTTCATCCTCATCATTTGGGATTAAATACCTTTTACATGAGTGAGTTAACATGAATGAATGTGAATGGCTGAATGTGTAGAATCCAACATAATTAACTGTAACATTGGAAGTATTTCCGTGCTGTTATGCTATGAATAACTTATTAACAGTTCTGGGTAGGCTTGGTCATTTTCAAATATAACAAAGATAGTTGGATTAGCTAGGTTGTCAACACAAGAGTGATGAAGTTCATGAGGTTTTAAAGGGTTCATAGGAGGTGGCCGAACTGTTCTTGAATTTCCAACAACAAAGGAACCAACAATAACCTTAGCTAAGAACATCTGTTTATGTCCCTGTTGTGAATTGCCTGCATACCCATCAGAGTATAAGGCATTCTTAGCAAAATATGATCCTTTTCCAAATGATGTTCCATGAATTCCACACAGTCGCCAATCAAAACCTTGTTGGCAAATGGCTTTTACAGAACTTTCATTTGTTCCATGAAATAATTGACGAACTTCAGGAGGCCTTCCCAGTTTTCTGGATAGTTTTGAAAATTTTCTATGGATGGGAAAATAGAGGAAACAACAGTTTATGAAGAAAAACCAAAAAGGTGATTGTAATTGTTCATTGGTTTAAGTGAACTATTAAACTATTACCTCGAATACGATTCCCACAAATCCACGTTTTGAATGCGTTCAATTTTATGTATGATTTTACCATTCAGTGTTTTATTAAATTCTCTTTCTCCCACACGATACTCTTCAGAACTTGGGTCTAGAGGTATTTGAACAACTTCTTGGTTAACATTCATAGGGGTCCATTCTCTAGGGACCTTAACAGTTTGCTCATTTGAAGAAGGCGATGGTAGTGGTTGCTGCTTTACCCTGTTAATAGTAATGAGTTTTCATTCATAACATTCAAATGCTTATTGATACTATTGAGAAAGAAAAAACAATTAAACTCTTTGACACTGGATCAGCCTGCGTCATGCTTGTGTTTTTAGTTTCTCAAATAGTGGCAAAGTTGGTGTCTGAATGGGGATTTCATTATTTCTGTAGTTAATGTCAGATGATTTGGGGAGTCCAATGTTTACCATAATTCACTCACGAAGTGCTGTTTGTATTTGCTATTTTGGATAAACCTTGTTTTACAAGAATGAACTTTTTTTTTGATTTGATAATAACCAACATGACCACAAATTCATTTCATAAAGTGTACATAAAATTATTGCAAGAGATTAAACCAGTTTCAGTTGAATTAGATGCTCCAGTTAAAATATTTTTGGCAAATGAGAAAATCAAATTGTTGACTTACCTTGATGCAAGTTCTGTCAGATCTTGTTCTGCAATAAATTTTGTTGGTCTCCTACGAAGTTTTCTTGCTTTACCAGTAGTTGTGTTTGTCTGAAGCAAGTTCTTGAAGTTGATATTGTATTTATACTGCTTTACTGACAAGTCAAATGTTTCAGCTCCTAAACAACAATCCATTTAGTTATTAAAAAAACTTGTACAAAAACAGAAACTTTTGTAATATGAAACTGCTACACTAAGTGGTTTGAAATAACATTTGAAATAACATTTTAAACACCATTCTAAAACTCATCAACAATTCATGAGGAAAATTCAAAAGAAATTAAGGTTTAATCAATGTCTGTATACCCCGAT
>JBAHVQ010000401.1:662968-705890 GCA_036872915.1 Nanipora kamurai | reverse complement strand
AGACAAAGAAATCCTTTGTTTTTTAGTAAATTTCCCGGGGAAATTTAGTAGACAAAGCAAAATATTCCCTGTTGCATGCGTAATAAGGATAATACGGGATTTAAATTCCCTATGAGAACAATAGAAAATGAGCCGATCATGGTATTACAAAACAAAACTCAAAACTGACTCCAATGATTAAAATGGATAGTCATGCAGCGTAGAATGAAATAATATCTAATAAATTTAACTGATGCAGTTGTAAAAACTGCAGAAACCATAGTCGATCGAGAAATACCTCTCTGTAATTTACAATTTCCAACGAATTCGACGCAATTTTCAATGAAAACGTGGTGTAAAATGAAACAAAAAAAAAAATACAGTAAGGTTGTGCAGTGCTTTACACAGCGAAGTATTAGTGTTTTATTGGTGTCTTGAACATTGAAGTATTGTCTTACCCAAACCTTAATCGTCAATTGCCAAACGTCCAAAACAGCTGGCTTGTCGGCTCCAATCAAATCGTTTGTTATGCCAACCCAAACGGAACAAAATTGTTCGTACGTCTAATAAGATAAGAAAGAGGAATTGGCTTAAAAAAACACTTATAAGAAAATCTCATCAAGATTCTTTATTTTGTCAATCTTATTAAATCACTATATCATTTCATTTGCCAAGAATGACTTTAGATAAGCTTGCTAAGTGTTTACTCATGCAACTTCATCACAAATTGAAATTGAGGTCATAAATTTTATATGCATGCTGCAGTTAAAGCCTTCAACGATTTTCGACTTCAAAATCGTGCCAACGAGATCATTTTGACCTGACGCTTTTATCGGAATTAAAATTTCCTTGTTCCCGACCATCACCCCGTGCTGCCTTAGAATCAAGTATGTCTTCATTTCTTTTCCTTTTAAGATGAATAAAATGTTAAATAGGTTTTCCTTCCCTTCCACCGGGGACTTTTATTATTTTACTCTGGCTAACGCCAGACGATTTTACTCCTCAAGGGAGAGATGTGGCAGCGAAGGAGTAAAACGTTTAGTTGAACCAATAATACCCCAGCTTTCCACAACAATTTGGAGAGTAAACCAGCTTAGAACTTTCACGGTACAACCGCAAAGTCGGAAAATTTTATCTAATTAACTTACACCGTGAAAGTAAACTCGAAAAATTGACTTGTGCTGAACGGGATTCAAACTTGCATCGTCCGATTTTCGGAACGCTGCTCTAGCAGTTGAGCTAACAAGTCAACTGGGAACAGCACACTCGTTTAATCCAATTAAAGTGCACGAGAGATTCTTGTGACAACTTAACACTTTTCTGTGAGGATAGGCGGTGTTTTGAATCCATTTCAAAATCGGGTAACAAGAAAAAAGAACATTTCACGGTTAACCAACTCGGCAAAAAATGAACTAGGAATTCGAACCCCGCACAAATGAACCCAATTTTTCGATTTGAATTTAGCAGCGTAGGTTGTCATTTCCCTACGGATGAAGTACAACCTACGCAACCTGGGCAAGAAATTCTTGATCTTATGTAACTAGATTGCGGTGTGGTAGTCACCAAACTTAACTCCAGAAGTCACCTGTTCAAGGCCTTTATAACATATCCGAAAGTCCACAAGTCACGAGTAAACAGCGCCGGTTATCCAAGAACTAAACTTCAGCTTTCTCCGCCGAACGTAACTATCCAGTGGGCGTCTCCCTTTTCAGGAATAAAATTTAAGTTAGGTAGTTCAATACTTGAATACAGAGGCTTGCTCGCGACGGCTTATCAGCCGGATAAGTTATCTGGCTTTGAAAAACAGGACCAGGTTGGGAGACACGGGTTTACTCTCTGGTGAAACCAATACTAAAGCTCTCAAAATAATTGGCAAAGAGTTTCCTTTGCATCAACATCACTGAACGGTACGATTTTTTTCCTAGATAGTGGTTTTGGAAACCACTATCTTGGAAAAAATAGTCGAGTAAATTTCTTCAAGTTTCCACCTATTATGAATTTGTTAACTATTAATCTCTACAGGTTTTGTCCAATTTTGTAGTTCAGCATGTAAGGCTGGGAGTGGAAGTTGTATCCAGTACCATCTTTAACACAAGTCACAGTGAGGTGGGGACCTCTCTAGAAAAATATTAGTTGCCTGCTCAGACAGGTTTTGGTAAAAACATGTCGCAAATAATAAAGCAATTGGAAACGATCATGTGATGCCTACAAAGATCGTTATCGGATCTCTTGAGATGAAAGAAAATGAGCAATATGATGTGATCATAAGACAGCTAAAGAACTGACAGGATTTCCTGTTAAGAACTGCGAAATGAAAAAAAAATGTAAATTTTAAATTGCAACATCGAAGTAAAAGTCGAAACGTTAGTTCATCGTTTTGTTAAAATTTAAATCTCTTTTTTAACCAGAGGATAAATCGGACAAGATATTCACAAGTTTTAAGGCTACAGTCTTAAACGAAGTATAAGTGTGAAAGCTAAGCTCAAAATTCTGATGTGACAAGAGATTTTTCGAAATGTACCAATACAGAGCAAGACACAAGTATGTTCAGAGAAAGTTTCTGGCGCTTCGTCGCCAACGCACATTACTTGAAATTAAACATTGTATTAACCGTATTACAATATATTTACAACGGTGGAGAGTATACGCCAAGGGAAGTAGTTATTTCATTCCTCACAAACCAGAAGTTTGTGATATTTTTTTTCACACTTTCCTAGTTTTGGTTATCTTTGCCCAGCATCGTGCTGATAAAAGGTTCAGTCAGCCCGTGTCTTGTAATAGTATTGCGTAACAATGGTATTGGCCCTGCTTACTATATAGGCATATAGCGAACAGAAAAAAACAATGAAATTAACTATCTTTGTACCAAACATCGCCCAATAAGCCGACGAATTTCTAAGGGAAATAGAAAGTTCTGCCAAAGAATGCTTATTGGATATATGAGGATATTCTATCGTGTTTATTTTTTGAGTTAATCGAATAATATCCAAGACAGCAAAGTTCACAGAACACTCAAATTATCTTGGGGGCAATATGTGTAAAACTTCCTCATTATCTATCATGTGAGATAGTGAAACGTTTTCTCTTTGGCTCAAAAAATTTCAATATAACTGAGAAGTAATTCGTTTAGAAATAACGTATTAAACTTGAAGATATGGCAGAGAAGAAATTTGGGATATTTTTACGTTGTTCATTTGAATTTATTTAGTGATTGTGGGTAGGAAAGACAGCTGAATCGTCGTGGCTTGTTACGCCATGTGCGGTACACAAGTCTATGACAGTAGTTCATCAGCAAAAACAAACAATTTTAATAACAGAAACGGAGATGACTATCAAAAGGTAAGCATTAAACGACTTAAAAAACTGCTGTATTGCGAAAATTTCTAATGTAATTACTCCACTTGTACACAAAAAGACAATTGTCTTTATTAATTAACAAAGATGTCCATTTAACAAGGCGCGAAACTACATAGAGAAAAATCAATATAACAACATCACCATATGGTTCATTAATCAATTTTAATAGGCTGACAAAACCTAACGACTAGCCGATAACTCAAGTGAAATTTAAGAGCAGATTTCTTTTAGAAGAATCAGTTCTATGCTTCAAGTTCTAGACGACAAGATGGACAATAGAAGATTAAAAATCGATCTGGGTTCAACAGAAAGCGCCTTCACGAAAATAAAAAGGGAAAGAAATAGTTTTTCTGAGGGTGAGAACACAAGAGGGTCTGGAAAAGGGTTTACTGTCGAAGCTCTCTTGGCGAAGCCTTCGAAAAACATGTTACTTAATCGAGTACGTTTAAATGAACCATACCGTTCAAGGTCCTTTTCCAACTCCGTTTGGGCATACGATGGTTTAAAAATGGCTCGACACCAGTCTTGGAAAATTTGGCCGTCGTTTCATGTCCATTGTACCGGTAAGATAATTAGTTACCTAAACCTACAAGTATACAAATAAGAGTTCAAAGGTAACTGTCATGAAATACTTCGTCATACGCCTGCACACATGATTTAGAGAAAGTGTCTTTATTTATACTGAAATTAGGGTCATCCCTAATGGGTCCAGTGTGACTAAGGGAGGAAAACGAAGTACCCAGGAGAAAACCTATGATGTTTAGTAGAGCCAAACCGAACAACACTCATCCCACATGTGATAAGGTTACTTTAATCAGAAAACTGCACCGAGCCGGCTTTGGGTCATAGATACAGGTTGGTAGTAAGGTAGGCAGATACATGTTGGTAGTAAGGTAGGAAGATAAATGTTGGTAGTAAGGTAGGCAGATACATGTTGGTAGTAAGATAGGCAGATACATGTTGGTAGTAAGGTAGGCAGATAAATGTTGGTAGTAAGGTAGGCAGATACATGTTGGTAGTAAGGTAGGCAGATACATGTTGGTAGTAAGGTAGGCAGACACAAAGAATAGAAAAACAGCACAGTAACCGCACTCTTGCAAATTACATTATAAATAAATTAATAAGTCATAAGCATATGTAACATCATGATCATAATTATCACCTTACTCACCATCACTATAATACTCACGGTGATTATCGCGCCATACTGGAAAATCGCGCTTCAACAAAGCTTCTTACGTATCTCCATCTTGTTTCCACAGGATATCAAGAAAAACACCTCGAAAACATTTCGTTTTGGAAACCAACAACTGAGAAACGCATTCGCACGACATTTACGAGCACCCAGCTGAAAAGACTGGAAGATCAGTTTGAAAAACGACAGTACATCGTGGGTAAAGAGAGGGAATGTCTTGCCGAGGAACTTGGGCTTGATGATATTCAAGTTAAGGTCTGGTTCCAAAACCGAAGAATAAAGTGGCGTAAACAGCAACGAGAATTGCAAAAACAAAACTCAACAACGGTAGAGATTGTGTCAGCGGAATGAGAACAACTGATTTCAGTCAAATACATGTGCTGAGAAAAAAAATTGTTCCAGCATGAACGATTAAAAATAGTGTCTGAAGGCCATTTTAAACGGTCAAGAGGAATTAAAGAAAAAAGTCACCTTGGCTGGCTAATTTTTAGGATACTAAAACACCAAATCATAGCCAGCCGACAATTTCACATACTATAGAATAAAACATAAAGCAAAAAACGCCATCTTGTGGCTTGATATGTAAGGTAGAACAAGCTACGACGGAGACAAATTGTGGCGATATTCCGACTTTATTCCAAAGTTGTTGTCAAAACAACTTAGTTGGTTCATGTTGCAGGATTGTAATGACACTGGTCTCTGCGTCACGAGCGCAAGAATTAAAAAATAAAATGACTGGAAATCGGTCGATAATTATATATTATTTATTAAAATAAATCATAAAAGAAAGTCAATATTCAAGTCAATTTTGAACGTGGTTTATTTGAATATGCATATGCATGGACAGTCGCAAGGAAGACGTACGTCCACTGGAACAAAACGAAGATGTGTCTAGTCCACGCGTAAATGGCCTTTATGAGCCCACAAAATTCGTTAACTCGTGGAAACACGCAGGCACTTTTTGTAGCGGCTAAGTGAGAACAATGTCTTTTAAATAATGATTGTTTTCTTGACCGACACTGAATTGAGGAATAGATCTTTCTACTTCCTTTACATTTTTTCTTCAATTTACGCCGAGGAAAAACCTTTGCATAACAAAACCGTCCATAAACACACATGTTTTAACACTCCGGTTAACATTATTTTCTTCACAGCAATTTTACTAGCGAAAAAATTCGCTTTCTTGTTAGATCGGCGATGCCGACTGTTTACCATTCTGTTCCAAGTTGGCGAACAACTTTAACGTTATTGCAGACAAAGGTGATACTTTGTTTCCGTCTTTCATTGCAATAAGAGTACTTGACATAAAGTCACCTTTCCTGGTCTTTTCCTTCCCGAAACAGGCAGGTTCCAAAACATTAATTTTTATAAGTTTCTTCAACATTCAATGCACCGCTACTAAAGTGGTAGTCCAAGTATACACTTATTAATCTCAGGCCATTTTTGCCTCCCCGGTCTGAACCATTTCAGAATTGATGAACACATCCCGATCAGGATTTGAAGTATCGATTAATTCAAGCTGTAAAACGGAGCCCATTCTGCCGACAACTCTTGCATACAGCCTCTTACCTAAAATCTGGCTTTTCAACCATTCGATAGCTCTTACAGACCACGGGCCGTTTGCCGGTTGCACGTTGGCTAGCTTACACTGGAGACCTTGGACAGGAAAATGTATGAAAGCTTGGTTCAGCGGTTTTAGTCCCGACGGGTCTACTTCTTCGCGATTTCCAAAGTCAACGTAAACAACTCGAACAAGACCATTTCCAAGAAATGCTTCTACTCTGGCTCTGTACCACTGGCCATCGCACGCAAACTTGCAACAACAGACGTCACCAATATTAATGGTAGGCAGGCTTTCACGAGAAGTTTTGCAAAGTGAGTTCATTTGCTGAGTCATTGTTGCAAACTGATTAACGCTATCCATGATGATATTTTGTACCCAAAAACACTCGGGGTCGTTTACCTCCGTCACGACGACCTCCAAATCGGTTTCGGTCGGAATTGCTTCGGGTATTTTAGAAAAGGAGGGAGTTGGAACGCCGGCGGGTTGGGGTTCGGGTACCGGATATCCTTGTTCAATGAAGAGAGCATTTACCAGAATGTCTGATTCTCCAGAAGTATCATAAAATTCCATTTCCAAAACGCCTCTTACCTCTCGCACTACCTTAGCCATTAATGGCTTCCCAAAGAGAACAGTCCTTAAGCAGGCCACGCGGTGTGGTGTCCAGGCCGCTGACTCAAAAGACAACCCAGCGAGGGTGGCCTGTCTGGCTTGGAACGGTAGTTTAGTCAGCGAGGGATGGATGGGCCTTAGGGAGGAGAACGGCACATTATCTCTGTTTCCATAGTCAAGGAACTGAACAGCTGCAAGTTCTGTATTGACATTCACATTGCAGACAAC
Organism: Nanipora kamurai; assembly: GCA_036872915.1. NCBI lineage: Eukaryota > Metazoa > Cnidaria > Anthozoa > Scleralcyonacea > Helioporidae > Nanipora > Nanipora kamurai. Next base: position 698,958 of record JBAHVQ010000401.1, on the reverse strand, counting down.
TACCCGATACCAACAGTTATCAACTGAAAATAAAGCACAGCATAACTCGCCAGGTATCGGAGTGTAGCTTTGTTTGGTGTTAGCAAACTGCGAGTTCATATTTTCCGACAACGAGTTCAGACCAGCATAGCATTCAGCCTTGACCACTTGAAAGTAGATCTCTTGCGGACTGCTTACGTCTGTGACCAGAACTCTTACAGGGTTTTGAGTATCAACAGCAACGGAGGAAAAGCTGGATGCCATAACTGTCACGAGTTCGATCGACGTATCACTACCAGAGGTCGATGGAGTCTTGTCATAAGGCACCGTTCTTTCCCTAAGATTAGTCAAGGGATCATCCTGATGGAGAGAGTTCCCCGACCCTAATGACGATGAAGCAGCAATAGATTTACCATCATCAAACGATTGATCAGTGTGGTTGAAACGGCGAAAGTTACCCGGACTGTTCCGCTGAACTGAATTATTTCTGATTGCTGACTCAGACGGCTCCCCGGACAACTTGCCATCGTCAAACTTTTGCCCACTTTTAGTCAAATTGTTCTTCCCGGGTTGATCTTCTCGTGAGAATGACCTGTTCTTGAAGGACAGCGAGTAACCACCGACTGCTTTGGCCATACCATTCTCAACAAGATTCGTCTGCAGTGATTGTCCGACCTGGGATTCTGGATCTTGTATATCAAGGAATAGACGAGATTTGCTGTTAGCAATTACTGTGCATTTCAAAACCACCCCCGTAACCTTCCTTTTGAAATGCTCGATAGCTTCTTTACTCCAGAACTTTCCTTCCGCAGGTTCAACACATGCCATGGAGCACAGAATTGCTCTAAATGGATGAGCCATGAATTGACTTTCCAAAGGACGCAACATTTCCGCCGTGGTCATCTCGCTGTTCCCGAAATCGACGAAGTGAACCACGATGCCCTTCGGGCTTTCGCTTTTGACAAAACCTCGATACCAAGTGCTGTCCAGCGAAAATTTGCAAGCACAGAAAGTGTTCGCCTCGCCTTGAAATGGAGGATATCGAGTTGTACTGTAATGTGCATTAAGATCTTCTGTTAAGCGGTTCAGATCTTCGATGTTGCTGCGCAAGGCAAGCTGGGCCCAAAAGTAGGTAGGATGTGATACTTCGGTGACCAACAGTTCGTATTTATCGCCATGATTTCCAATTGCCGCGCTGGTTATGGCTGGTCCTAGAATAAGTTCGCTGAAGGAAGATCTACTTCGTGCTTCTCCAGACGAAGAGGAGTTACGTCGGCTAGGAGAAGTTACTTCTGAAGACGGATGATACGACAAATCTACGAGAAAAACGATTCCAATGGACTTCAAAACATATTCCAATATTTATCCAGACAAGTATAGACAAGCAACAGAGGGAATAGGTTTGCAAATGAAAAAAAAATATAATAAAAATAAGATTACTAAAGATTCGTATCTCGGATTTATATCTCCGAGAAAAGGATTCGAAATATATAAACGGAAATATATAAACGAGAGAAAGGAAAGGAAAAGTAGTCAAAAAGAAGGAATTAGTGCAAGAAAACAAGAAAAAGGGAAATACAGGAAATGTAAGAAAAGCCAGGAACGGATAATAATCAATAAAAAACTGTGGTTAGGTGAAGTAACAAATACGAAACAGACTGGAAGTAAAGCCAAGTAAAGTGAATGTCTGATGTCAACTTTAGCTAATACAGCATATAGTTTTTACGACTCTTTAAGGCCCCCTTTGGTTCCTTACCTTTTTGTAGTTCCTTTGCTAAATTAATCCGCTGACCGCCAGAACAGAGCTCTAACTTCACGGGATACGGAGAACACGTCGTAGCAACCGCAGTGCACGACAATCGTTTGTTACTCGTAAGCTTCAGCAACACGTCTTTACTACGCTCGCCCCAACTTCCTGCACTTCTGTCGGTGGGCTCCAAGCGACAGCACAAGGCCTGCGGAGCTAGCTCGTAAAAAAAGTCCGGCGGCTCATGAAAATCCTTTGGTTCCACAACTTCGGTGTTTCCAAAATCTACAAACCGAACTCTGTAGCCAGCTTTTTCAACAGAGATCACTTGGGCACGATACCAGACATTATCCCAAGTGAACTTGGCGCAACCCAAGCTACCAACCTGAACATTTACGGCAGCACTTTGCTGAGGATTCTTACAAAATTGATTCAGCTCTCGAACACACTTATGAAGCATACAAACGAGCTGTGGGTCGATCATTTGAGCATAGAACTGATCTCCTGAAATAACTTCGTTCACAACGACATCGAAGGCATTGGATGGAATGTCCGGGAGTGGAAGGGAGCGGCGGTGTTCGTTGCCGGGTATCAGAGCTGGTTGGGACTTTGCCTCAGGAGTCTGGGATCTACTGCTTACGACACTCTGACAGGAACCACTGCTGGGTCTACGAGTAACGGAAAATGGGCCGGGCGAATAATGCGTGGGATAGGGAGGAGGTTGGTTTTCAACTAAGGGGAAGTTTGGTGGTTCGTCAATGATTGCATGTGGAGTAACACAGAGAGACGCGCGTCCCAGCTGACCATGCTGCGGTTTAACATTCTTTCCTTCGGTAGGTACAAGAGGATCAGGGTAACTAACATGCGAAGGAGCTGCAAAAGGTGAAGCCTGGTAATTTTCAACTTGTTGTTTGCCATTTTCTACAAAAGCTGCACTTCCTGAAGCGCAATGCCCCTGTTCAACATTGTTATGAACTACTTCTTGCTTCGTAGACTTGGCATAGCCTTTCGTTACAAGTTCGTCATTGACAACGAGGAGTGGTTCGTTCGGATGAGACGAGCCCCAAACTCTCAGCAAGACTGAGTCGTGTAGGTGACCCTCCGCAGAAGCTGTACATCGCTTATTTAACATCAACGTTTTACACAAACTGATGCATTCCACAGGCCAGTTTCCAGCTTTGGAAGAGCTCTCCACACCAATAAGACTACATTTGATGGCAAGCTTTGGAATGATCACCAGTTCTGGGGTGATCCTACGTACGTCATAAAGATGGACATCCTCACTGTTTCCAAAGTCAACAAAGGTAACCTTCAGTGTCCCATCATTGTAAATGCAATCCACTTTGGCACGGTAAAACAACTGATCGGTAAACTTTGCAACTATGAGTTCGCCAACGCTCGGAACATAATCGGAGAAGTCCGACTCCTTGTAGCTGGCGTCAAGCTGGGCAGCGAGAAGGTTCAGCTTCTCGATAGCAGCTTCAGGCAGCTGAATCCAAAATGAAGTGGGTGAGAATATCTCGGTCACGAAAATGTCGAAAGTTTTTTGTGAGGGAAGCGGTTCGTTAGCAATTTCTGACGCCATGTAGACCTTGAAGCCACTTAAATCGCACGGAGTGGTTGGTCGACTGGTAACATCTTGAGGTACACCACTGGTCAGTGGATCCTGGGACATCGTCGCAGGTTCTGAATGTGAACTCTGGTTGGGGTTTCTATGCGCTTGATTTGGGGGGAGACTGGACTTTATATTAAAACTCGACTCCAGTTCCACTTGACGTTCCATTACCATCTCGTTAACCGTCTGCTGCGAACCAGCCTCACTCATGACCACCTCGGGAGTACATCCAGGAATGACCGAAACAACTTCAGCATCAATGGCTTTCCCGGAAACTAAGCCATCTAGAAAGGCAAACAGGTTCCTCTGCACTTCTAGGTTCTGTGACATTTTTACAGAACTCAATGCGAATAACCTTGCTTGTGCGGGTAAACATGAGAATTGTGAAGGCATGTGGTATACTTCTTGACTGTCTTTCCACTCTTTATTACCGTAATCGACAAAAAATACCTCCACCTTGTTGTCATCGGTAACCTGCTCGATCTTTGACCTGTACCAACTACCATCAAGACTGAACCTTGCCAAACAACAGATTCCGGGATCTGGCCTCGTAACTCTCTCCAAAGAAGTTTCACCAATCACTGTCATCTCTTTTGTTGTATCAACGAAACGAGGGAAGAACTGATCGTCAACTACTTGAGCCCAAAATGAGTTGCCACTAGCAACGGTTGTCACTAGAAGACGGAAAACATTTGGAACCAGCGAAGGAGCTGGTGGAAGTTGTGGACATTTTCTTGACGGCTCCTCCATGATTTCTGAGACACGACATAGAATTTGCATTTGACTGTTCACCTCATCCTTACTTAGCATTGGTTCGTTGGCCACTTGGTCAGGTTTGTCTGCCTTCTTCACGTAATCAGTATGATCATTCACAGATATATCGATACAGTCAAAGTCTATATCATTTACCGGATCATAATGTTCTGGTTGCTCAGGCTTTGATGTGGTCGACGTTGGTTTTTTAGTGCTGCCTTTATAGGAACAAACGGCCTTGTGGTTTACGCGGTCTGCCTTTTGGCAAACAACACTACAGTATGGAGCTTTACATGCGGAACATCTCTGGGTACACAGCTTTAGGCATTTTGTGCACGGACGCACCTCAGTCGACGCACCTAAAAAAGGACTGACTCTTATCAAAAGGGAAACTTGGGGAACTATCGACACCGGAAAAATTTGCAGTAGGGTGCTGAAAATATTTCGAAATGAGCTTAAACACAATGAATGAACTAAAGTAAAGTTCCTTTATTTATACGGGATAACCCTATCAGCTAAGCTACGGTGTTTTCCCTAGAGGTCCATTAAGGGCCATCCCTCATGGATCTAATGTTACTACAGGAGAAAACCTGCGATGTTTGGTAGAGTCAAACTGGACAACACGCTTCTCACATGTGACCAAGGTAACTTTAATCAGAAAACTGCACGGATCCGGAATCAAACCCTAGTCACAGAGCTGAGAGACACGCGCATTGTGCCACCAAAAAAGGAAGCATCCTCTAGTTGCATGGGAAGTTGTTACCGGTGACTCTTTTTTGACATTCACTAATGTTGGGATATTCTGAAAATATATTTTCACCCATACTGTAATTATGATGTATTTGTACCAACTACGTATAAGGCACGAATCTTTGTAGGACGGTCGTTGAAACGAGTTCTTTACATTATCTCCCTATTTATCTTCATTCAAAGTAAATAAATCAATATACACACAACATAACTAGACCCCGAACTTCAAATGACAAATAACCTGTGAATTAAAATACAACGACAGGCTCCTATTAATCTGAGATATTTTTACGTTATAAAACCTCTTGATGGTACCTGAAGGTGAACTCGAGTTTGTTCCATTTGAAGTTTGACTGACAACAACTTGCTCATTTTTCATGGAGTTAGTACTATTGTTTTCAAATTCGCCATTAAAACTATTTCCACTTTCATCGACTGACCCTCTTCTAAAAATAATAATACATAAATACATAACTAAGCAAATAATGAAAAAAATCAATAAATATATAAATAATGAAGGAAATAAATAAATAGGTAAACATAAAAAATAAATTAAGAAATCCTGAAATTATTCATTATCTTTTTCACTGATCTTTGGTCTTAGAAACTCGGCACCAATCTACGCATGGTTCAGTTCGACGGGAAGGGAATGTTCGAATGATGCCACTTGCCAACGTTTACGTGGCAGAAGGCAAATGGTGTGAGATAAAACAAATGAAATTAATAAGGAATTTATTACATCAACGGTGCTTTCAAGTTTAATGTTGTTCCTAAACTTAACACGTGACTCGTTCTCAGTTGCTTTTGCATACAATTACCATTCGAGAAATGCCGCATTGACGTGATAAATTACCTATTTCTCTTTAATTTTCATTTAACCAACTCAGACTTTCCGGCCAATACGTACAGGACCGGCATTGCAAATCATGGCCCAGAAAGGCAATATTGTCGAATCTTGATCTCTTAGCAACCAATCAGCGCCGACCATGTTACGTACAGACCACCAAAGACGCTCAACCTTATCATAACCAAAATCTTTTCACCTAAAGGAAGCCCCAGCCGATTACTTAAATCACCCTTCAAACGTTTAATTTTAAAATGTATTTTTAAGATTACCTCTCCTTCAATCCATTAACAGTAGAAGATGCACAGCCATCAATTCCATTAGAATTGATTTCCTGAGAAGAACCATAATCATCATCCTCTGCCAGAATGTCAATGTTATGTCGACCTTCCTTATTTGCAACTTTTACCCGTAGCTTGATGTTATTTCCAAGGGAAAAACCGTTGTAACATTCAATGGCTTTCAAAGCTTCCTTCCATGACTGGAAGGTTACAAATCTTTAAGTACAAAAAGTACAGCACAAAAATCAAAAACTAAAATAGATTTTCAGGCCAGTTATCCCAAACATTCAGTTTTGGATATTGATTGGAATTTAATTTAAATAAATACAGGTATCACCTAATAAAATTATACTTGATGAAAAAATCTATTTTTTAAAATTGGAAAATCATACAGATTGTTGGGATGGGTCGTATTGCACTGCCTATACTTTCAGTACAGAAATATGTGATGTTATTCTAATCGCAGGACATTAAGAGAGTTGAAAAAAGCATAACAAAACCATGAGCCTGATGTAAGTATTTTTTAGCTTTTCATTGTGAAGTCTCAAAACATCCAAAGTGTTTATGATGCAGCGTTTAATCACAGAAAAATTATCACGTTTCTTAATGGATAATTAATAAAAACAATCTATCATTCAAGGTACTAACAATAATGCTTTCCACTACAAAAACATACCCAATTCTTCTTTCTTGACTTGGATCAGTGGGTGCAAGCAGGCAGCAGGAACAAACTTTTCCAGCTCGTTGAAAAAGATTCCTCAATCCTTCCTGAAAAAAGAAACCATTTACAAAACATATTAGGCATAGAATAAGCCACTATAAACATTTAACAAAAAGAGATGTGTAAGGTACTGAATAAGCAATAAAGTTTCCTTGCACATCTTAACCTACCATATACAGTAGAATATAGCAGAATATTTATTCCTTTTTCAAAGAAATGAAGTGCATGATGCATCATGCTTGGAAAAAGTTGTTTTGGGGGTAAACAATATATTGTTCAAATTTCCTCAAGCCAACTTTCATTGGTTTCTCTCAGAAGTACAATGTTTAATCCACAATAATGGTCAACAAAGGTCTTTGTCTATTTGCACCAAATTGTTTCCAAATTTAGCAGAAATGTTTCATTAAGAACTGATGCACATACCACACAACATCAGCCAATATATATATATATATATATTTCTAATTGAAATCTGAATTTTTCTGACAAATAAAGCTGACTTGTAAGGTTATTGAATGTCCATTCATTAAAAAATCCATTAAAATCAATTAGACTACAGCCTGCTGGCTACAGATCAGTCATTACTAGAAGATGTTGTATGTTATGATCAGAAAAACACAGTGGATGTACAATTAATTAAGCAGTGTAAAAGTATTAACCAGTCAAAGATATTTAGCCAGGCCTTTCTTAACTTAAAGAATCCTGTGGGAGTGCCCTATGACTAGATGGTTTAGGTAAAAATCTGAAAAATGAAAACCATCCAAAAACACCACGTACACAAATAAATTTTTAATATTTTACTGGCTTCCACAACAGAAACTGATCACTATTAACTTTATAAAAAAGAATACCACAATATTAAAATTGCTTATTTTGGACAGTGAATCATGCAGTAAAACAGCCGATAATGCTTTTAGTGATTTTTTCAGCTTGTTTCCAACTTCTAAAGCACACACCTGGGTCATTTGAATTGGGATGTTTGCAACATAAAGAGAGATGTCTTCAGGAACACTTTGTTTATCTGGTGATTTCACAGATGACTTGGGTGACCTTAATAAAAGTAAAACAGGAATTGATATCACAATTAGATAACAAAAAAGAAAACAATCAAATGAAGTGTGTTGTAGGCATCAAAGGAAATGGAACTTAATCATGCACATGTTTGTTGAGTGCCTTGAAACAACTGACCAGCTTTGGAAAACCAAGAGCCTTATTTAAGTGAACAATACTTTATGGTCTGAGACTTATTGCTAATTTTTATGAACTTTCTTAACACACTTTGCTATTCAAATTTAAGACCTGGCCACATGGTAGATTTTGACTGGGGGCCTGGAACTAGCCTGCTGCAATATGATGTGAATAAAGAATTTCTGGATAATTGCTCTTTATCTAGATGAAAACCTTCAAAGAATGAAAGCAAACCAGTTTGAATTGATTGTCATCATTAAAATATATAGAATTTATTGTATTTAATTAAAAAAATGTTGTTCTTTCCTTAAAATATTTAACATAGCTACTCACTTTGCAAGTGTAACCTCATTTTTATTGCAAGTTAATTATGCTTTGCCAGAGGCTCCATTTGAGCTCCCTGACAGTTTTGCAAGCTATTTTTCTTAAGCTCCTTGTTTTTTTCTCCCCAAACAGGCTTGGTGAGGTGCACTTATTTTGACACCCATTCATACAAGACTGATCTTAAGGTACTGTTTTAACCTTTTGTGTCCAAGGTTTTTTTCAGAAAATTGTTCCCATGAGTGTTTGGAATTGTCTCAAGTCAAAACCACCCATTAAAGTTTATTGTTTTCTATTGTTCTGGCAGGTAATTTATACACATAGAGGTTGCTCAAAAAAGTGTGTAACCAGATACTAAAGGTTAAGTTGTATCAAAGAAATCAAAGAATGGTCATAGAGAGTGTAAGAATAGTTAATAAATACACATGTAGTTTTGAAGTTTCATTACATTCCCTCTAAAATTTCTCTGTAACTAAACAATTTAACACATTACCTATAAAATATATATCATGATAAAAATTACCAAATATATATATATTTTAACAGTTTTAACTTGGTGTGATGATACATTACACATTACCTTTGCTTTGGTAGTTCCGACGCCAAAACATCAAAACTCTTATAACAATTGAATGTTGGACAAGAGTAATCATCCCCCATTGGATCCCAAGTTTCTAGGCTTTCACCGGGTACATTTCCAGGAGGAAGACCTTGAACACCTAAAGACCTAAAGAAAAGCCATCTTTATTTTTTTGGGGGAACTGACAATACCAGTTAGGTGAACAGATACTGCTTCATCAGCTACCTTCATCAGTGATCACGTTTTTTAGTCATCATAGATAAAAAGTCACAGTAATCTAGATTTTAAAAATAATCATTATTTTATTAACAAATATTATTGTTGGTTATTTGCATTTGAGCTTCAAAGGATAAGATGTTTTTATATTTTGTGGTAAGTTTGTTAGGGAAATTTAAAATTTTTCTTCATCAAAACCCTCAGAATTTTGCTAACTGATTTTCAATAAACCAGGATTAACCTGATTGGCTTTAGAACGTGCAGCTCTTCAAGTCTAATGGTCCATAGTCCTTCCAAGTGTAAACAATGTTCATTTTAACCCATCTATTCATTTATTCATTCATTAATACTCTGTAAAGATGTCTGACTTGTTCTTTATCTCCACTTCATTGTGTAGTTTTAAACTGGGACAAATACAGCTTTGAAACTTGCTAAACATAAGGATGTTACGAACTAAATACCTCTCTTCCAAACTCCTTCCGTAAAACTTCTTATTTCACAACAGTGAGCATCAATCAATGAGTATTCTATGAAATTCAACAATCAATAAAAAAAAAACATTCTCACCCTCCATGTGTCGGTATATCACTTTTTAAATGTCTCAAATGGTCATTCGCGTCAGTTGTTCTACAATCACCCAAATTCTGGTAGCCATTCATATGAGAAGAGCCGCTGCCGACCACGTGTTGTGCGCCACTTGGAAAAGGATTTCTGTTCTGCCATGGAGACTGCTGGGTTATTCTTGGTGTAGAAGGAGTAATGTCGAAGTAATCCTCGTCCGTCCCGTTTGCCATTGCCAACTAGATAATCCTTGATGTTTTCTTAGACAAAAGAAGGAAAGTTTTTTAACTTTAATAGAGGTTCTGAGGTACTCCACCGAGAAACTCAACGTGATGTTAAAGAGACTCGTCAACTGACCTCTATATAACTGGACTGCATGTTCCTATTATTTTTGAGTCACGAAAAGTGTGGTCATTTGAACCAGTCAAAAGTGTCCGCAATTGACCGGCGCCATCTTGGTAAGTCATCCGGCGAATTCCGACGAGTAATACCACATAAAAACATTCAAAATTATCTTCCGATGAGAAACTTGTAATAGATGTCCGAACTTAGTCGAAGATTCAATTTACTGACAAATGTTTTTACCTTTCAAAACGCTGTCAACTCCCTCAACTCGCTTTTCTCTCGTGTTTGGTCCCACGCCCCTTTTTGATCTCATGAAACACATCTTGCATGTGATTGGTCGAGGAGGACTTATGAAATACCACGATGGCAGAGTTTCGGCGACATTTTCTAGAGGTTCATCCGCAGTCCAGTTATTGAGAGGTCGGTGGACTCGTCCGCGCCGAAATCCACAACTGGGTTCGAGAAATTGTTGCAAGTCCTTGACGAGAGAGAGGACTGGGCGCCGGAAGTAACATTTTGCCATAGGAAGGGGAATTTCCCTACCCAATTTATCAACAATCAAAATCCCCAGCCAACAAATTATAAATATTTAAAAGTACAGTCAGCATTTCATGTATTTTGGTCGCGTTGGCTCATTCGGGAGTTCCCATCCCTTACCAAACAACCGGTTCGACCAGCTGTAATCCCCAAAGATTTAAACCCAATCTCTTCAGTTTCCCTCCGTTCATACGACTGCGAAACGAGAAGTACTGAACAAATCATGTTAACAATTGAGAGAAAAATCGTTAACCAATTTATGACCGACTTAAAAAGGGACGTTATTCCAAACGACGCATTGCCCTATTTGTCGTGCTTGACGGATGATGACCGAGAAGAAGTTCAGTACAAGCAAGATCGTGAAGGACCAAGGGCTGCAGTTCCATTACTACTCGGTCGACTAAAGCGACGTCCGGATTCTTTTGAACAACTATTGACAGCCTTAGAACACATCGGGTGTAAACATCTTAAAAAGTTGCTTGAGGACTCTATGCCAGGTGAGAATTATTACTCATAAAATGTGTACTATTCTCGAAGCAGCGATAATTTTATTCGTATCACTTTGAACTTTGTGACGTGCTTTTATGTAACTGCTGTAAGCAGACAACATCGACTTATTTTGGTTATTTCTTTAAACAAGGTAGTGAAACGTTTTTAATCACGAGATAACGTTGTAGGTGGAAACAGGAAGTCGCAGATGGATGCCGTTTTAGTTATTAAACTGCCAACTCAGTAGTCCCGAGATATCGGATACCTTTATTGCGGCTCTTGGATAAACACTCTCAATACTAAACGATATTCAATACTCAGCTTACAAAGACTTTTGAACGAATAGTCTCGGACCGTACGTGAGATACTAGAACATAGGTGAAATCTCTCTATTCTTCCCTTTGTCGTACGGTAATGAGAATGCACGTATCTCTCATCGAACATTAGCTTTCTTTTCGTGAATAACAATTTCACTTTTTAGGCCTACCACAGTTTCAAGAAACAGAAAGTGTCGTGTCCACGCCAACTGAAGAAAGCTTAAGTCCTGCGGAGTTAGGGTTGACTTCGCCAAGTCAAGAAACAGACTATTTTGGATATGATCTTTTTGTCTGCTACAGCCCAAAAGACCGTAACATTGCTTTCAAATTAAGGGAAGTTATGGACAAGGACTTCAATCTCCGGGTTTGTACCGACGAGGTAGACTTCATTCCGGGAAATGCGATATGTGATAACATATGCGACTGCATTCGGCGGAGTAAAGCCATCGTATTTTTACTTACTCCAGATTTCCTGGAGAAAAAGTGGGGCGTTTGGGAAATGCAACAAGCGCTACTAGATTTCTTGAAATATAAAGGCTCGCCACAGTCAAAAAAGATTGTCCCAGTATTATTAAAGGATTGCAAAGTGCCTGATGAATTAAGGCCATATACACCAATCAACTTCCAAGAATCGCGTGAAACAAGCAAAATGGAGAACTGGAAACGACTAGCAACCGCAATTTTGGGTGACCGACTGCATGGGTCGACCTCCAAAGAAAAATTCACCAGCCTACCAAAACTTTCAGTGCCATCCAGGCAGTAACTATCAGCTTAGGATTAAAGTTTTTTGCTAAGGAGGTCTGATAAACATAACAAAATTCCTTGGAAAAAAACCAACAACCAGTATATCGTATATATTCAAGCTTTTTTTACTTTTAATTTTTTTTACAGTAAATAAAGCTAGGACCGGCTCTAGCATGTACTATGATATTAACTTCGCGACTGAAACTTATACCAGTTGTAGCACAGGAACCACCGTTGACTCTAAGAACGATCACTGAAACCCACTCCGAGTTAAGAAATGTCCTTACAAATCCCAGAGATACCTCATCTACACCACGAATAATATCAACTTAAATGTTCTGCATAGGTAACGTAAAAATATTTCATACATATTAAGTACGAACGGATTACAGTTGGCGAATAAAATTCTAAAAATATGAAAAACCCCTTGCTCAATAAAAATAATGCAAGTGACTTAAGATGTTTAAGCTTAAATCGTTCCCCAGATTGGTGCAAAGGAGTATCTTCCGTGTTCTTAAAATTTTTAGAAATTCTTACGAGGACGAATTAGCTGGGTGAGATATACTCCCTGTCTCTCTCAAACTGTGTCTTCCGCGCAAAGCAAGAACCCAAGATGGGAAACTAAATCGTAGACTCATAATGCCGTATTTCTTCCGAGGTCCTTGACTTGGGTGAAAGTTGTGCGGTGATATCAGTTGACTCTGTTGAACAAGAGCTAAGTTGTCTTTCAACTTCCTCCAAATGTTCAGAAGACTGCCTTTTTTTCGGCGAGCCGGAAGAAATCGAACCGTTCTTCTTTCCATATCTTTCCAAAACAGGACTATAACTGCTGTCTAGGGTAAAAAAAAATTTAGGTTGGCAAAAATTAGTAGCACTGATATACTTACATGTAAGTGGAGAAAATTAAGTGATTGATTAATTGATTGATTGATTGATTGATTGACTGATTGATGGATTGTTTGACTGCCAGATAACTGACTGTTTGATTGTTTGTTTGATTGATTGTTAATAGATTGATAATTATTGGTTACAGAGCTAATTTACTGATTATATGGTTGATTATTTCGATAATCAATGTTTTCCTACAATTTTTTCTTTTGTAAATTAGCTGGGAAATCAGTTTAATAATTCTGATAGTTAAAAGATTATTTGAGTTATAAAGTAATCAATCATTCATTAAAAAAATCATGATTCAATTTGCCTTTTGTTCAACGTATATTTGGAAAACGGTCGAGTTAGTTGTCGTGAACAGTTTGTTCAGCGCAAGAACTCAGTTCCTACCTTCACTGTTTTTAAAAGACATGCTGAATTCTAAAACATTTACTTTGCTTTAGAGGGTTCTAAGGAGAAACAAACAATCCAAGTGTTTAAACAGGTTGGAAAGAAAACCTCTCACACGCTGAATTAAGAAGTGTTTCATTTTAAAAGAATCAACGTTGTTTACTTATCAACCAATTTATACCCTGATGGCAAACACTTTCGACCTAAAAGCAATAATCTCATCCGATGTAGGTGTCCTTAGTTATACTGGATAACCCTCCAGCTATCTAAGCTGTACTTCGTAGAGTTTTAAGTTTTACAACAGGAAGAAACCGAAGTGCCTGTAGAAAACCTGCGATGCATAGTAGAGTCAAACTGGACAACAGTCTTCTCACACGTCACCAACTAGGTGAACTGGAAACACGAAAGTCGACTGGGTCTAGTGGTCAAATAGAAATCCATTTTCAATTTTAAATTAGTAAATACCTAATAAACGATAAAAAATCCTGTGCTTAAATTCATAATGGAAATGCCTTTCCCTTTACTGAATACTGACACAAAGTTTCAAACAGTTCCACTATGGACACATAATGTTACAATTGATTAAAGATATGAAACTGGATTTCTGTTTCGCTACTAGTCCCAGGCCTTTTCGATGCGGTCAGATCACCCGGAAGGAAACTGTAGTTAGAAAACTGTAAGAAGCCAAAAATCGAACCCTAGTAACGGAAGAGACACGCGCACTACCACTTTGCTACGAACACCCCATCAATCGTGAATTAAGAGAATAATTCATGATATATAATTTTATATTTATTCTAATAGGTCATTGAGAAAGTCTAAATGAAAATGTGAAAACGATTCAATTCACTGCACATTACATTGTGTCGTTATCTACCTTCATCTATTTTCTCGTCCACAACGATTTCGACGTCAATCTGATCATACAAAGACATTCTTGTAAAAACGGGTAATTTCCTCGGCGTTGGATCAGCTAAAATAATGTCCCTTTTACAAGCTATTTTCCATGCTCGTAAGTCAACTAACGCCTGTGTTAGAGATTTTTTCCACGTTAAAAATTCATCATGTGATTCACAAGCGAACACTGGTTCCTTTTCGTCGTCTGTACAGGTTAAGAATAAGATATCTTTGTATTCACAGTTTCTCTGAAGATGTTCAGCAACTGTCATGCTCTAGATAAAAGAAAAAGCAAAATAAGAAATGACTGCTCAAAACGGTTCAAAGCATGGCTTGGAAGCAGTGCTAAGTCGGCTGTCATTTATCCCTTTACAAGCTAATGATTTGTCTAGCATGGGCGGATAATATATTGGCTTGTATTCCTTGTTTCTTCATAGTTAGATTTTTTATTTATTATTATTTTTATAATGATATTTTCCTCCTCATAAGTTAATATTTTTTTTCTGGCATGGGCGGATAAAAAAACATTGGCTTGTATTCTCTTATTCCATAGGGTTTTGTTTTAACCATTTACGTATTACCATTCCCTCTGGGTCTCTGCCGAGTCCTCCCCTTTTCGGTTAATTGATTGACGTTTTAAAATAGCAAATGACTATTCATCATTTGCATCTCATTCATTAGTTTGTTATCGATATTTCAATCCTATTGGTCATCTTTTTGTCCCATGAGTTATTCTCACTATAAAAACATCTCCTAGTTTTTTTGCATTTTATGTTTCACTGCGACGAAGAGTCTTCGCTCGAAACGTCAGTTTCTCTACACTTAAGTTCCAGCAGTTCCCAAACCCTTTTGGTTATCCGCAGCGCTCTACTTTTACATTTGTTGTAATAATAAACTGACTGTTGTAATAAATCAACTGTTTTACTATCAACCTCGTTCTCGCGTGATTCTCGCGTGATTCGATCAGATTATGCGGCAGAGTATCTTGTGATACTCTGAAAGATCTATCGTAACTAGTCTGATGACTTCATGTCTTATTTCTTTTCTCCATAGCAAAAATAATGCCAGTGCAAAAATTACTAAAGTGTTACCTCTTTTAACTTGATGATAACTTTTGGATTGCTCCCTGGATCCTTGGAATCTTCTTCGCTATCCCAACATTCAATTTTCGATCTTCTCAAATGACACCAATATTTTGACCAAGTTGGCTCGCGGTGATTCATACCCTAACAAAGGAAAAAAATTAAAAACAAATGAAACAAGGGAGAGAATGGAACAGACAAAAAGAAGGATCAGTGAGAACAGAGTGAATAGGATATAGGGAACAATGGAAGAGAATGGATCTGGATTAACAAGGGAGAAAGGGAACAACAGAGTGGAAGGTTTAGAAAATGGTTTAGTATAACAAAAAGATAAAGGATCAGGAAAACAATAGAGAGATGGTATTGGATGGACATGGTCGTATGGTAAAAGAGAAACGAAGGGTACTATGCAGGGGAAGCGTGTGTAAAGAATACGGGGGGATGAGACGGGAGTGATCAGAGAAACAAGGGAGGAAAGAGAACAGGGGATACAACAGGCTAAAAGTCAGGGAAATAAAGCAGATAAAGTAAAAAAGAAAAATAAAAAGGGTGAACACAAGGCAAGGGATCACATGAAGCAAGATGGCACAGAACAGGGTATATAGGGATGGAAAGAAACAGCAGGAAGGGATCATAAGAAACACTGGAGAGAGAAACAAAGTAAAAAAAAATCATGGACAGAAGAGGTACAAAGAAGTGAGGCATAAAGGGAACATTTCCTTGAATTTTTTAATTCTACCTGTAAGTAAAGAATGCCTTTTATTCCTTGTAGCTCCACTGAATGTGGACAAGCAGCCAATCTGCAACAAAACTGACTCCAGAGAGGTAGGTTTGCTGTGTCTGAGGCATCAGCTGTGACAGCAGAAGCTGATGGACTGGCCCCAACTGCTCCTAAAATATTGCATTCATCAAAACACAGTGGTTGGTAACACAATATCTCCGTACTTAACATCGAACACAAACTTAGTTCATGTGGGAGCTATGTAAATCTCAGACGACCAGAGGACGTTTGTCAACCTCATTCTCTCAGAAAAATGATTTCTGAGCCCTATACAGGAATCAAACATTCACTCCCATCTAGGGCTTAGAAATCGTTTTTCTGAGTGAATGAGCTTGACGAACGTCCACTAGTCGCCACAATACCTCCATACAATTCATATGTTGAGGGAAAAAAATGGATCAGGCATTTAGATTTAACTAAGTGGGATGCCTGGCACAGATACTGGGAATGGAAATGAAACAGGCATAAGATTGTCTATTGATACTTATTGGCTTGGAGAGACTGGAATTCGTGGAAAGATTACAAGGATGGGGGAAAACATTTGAATGGCACAGAATAATGGACTGGAAAAGTGATAGGAAGAGGATGGAGTTAATTGGGAATTATCCCTTCCCATTATACTATAATTATCAAACTTACTTATTTACCTGTTTTAACATCATGAATTTTAATTCCATCATCCACATCATCAACATCAAGTGATGCATGACCAGCTAAAACATATTTGGGGCCATATGAACCATCTGAGTTGCTACGCCACAGTAGTTTCTTGTGGCCAGAATGAAAATCACTGGTTGATGTTGTTGTATAGTAGATCTCAATGTTCAGTTTAAAATCAGGATCAACATTTTCACTGTGATTGAAAAGTGGAAATTTGTAAGGAATAGGATATGAAATTTTTTGTGATCTGTTTTTGAAATTAAAGAGCAGATAAACACACTTGAGGTTCATCCACACCAAGCTATGCTTGTATATACCCTTATGAAAAAATTCAATCGGAATTCTTATTAGAAATTGGCCCAAATCGCTGTAGGATTCAATGAGAATTCCTATACGTTAAGAAATTTCTTATTGGAGTTCCCATTCCACTTTCTATAGGAAATTTATTTCAATTAGAAATTGGCCCTAACTCCTGCAGGATTTTTGGTAAGGGAAAGCTTAGGCAAATACTTCCTCCCCATAGCACAGTATATCCAAGGATTAACAATGTGTAATGTGAAACTTCCCTCATTTTGGTCAAAAATATAAGAGCTGTAAGTGTACATTAGTTTTTAAATTGATAGGCAAAAAAATTCTTCATAACTGGATGGCCAAACCTCATCAAACTCTCTATTTTTTTTTGATAAAAAATTGCAGGCCATTTTTATAGCATGCTTTCATCTTAACCTTGTATCTTCACAATTTGTTATGCTTGAATGAATACCTACAATACTACTACATCTTCAAGTGTGACATCTGTGACAGACTGATCCACTTCCACTAAGCCAGTCTCGAGCACTTGACCCCCAAGTTTTAACATGCAAAACACATGGTAAATGGTAGTGATTTCTGAATTGAAAGAAAAGCAATCTTACTATTAACATTCAAGAAAAAGAACCTACTGCATACAGAAATAAAAATACCTCTGTACAGCAAGAACCAATCAATAACTATAAAATAGGACATACAGTAATCATCCAAACATTGCTCGCTAAGCATTCTAAAATGCCATGGCAACATGCCTACAAGACAGCATATTATCCAAATCTTATAAAGAGGTTGCAACATTTACGATATATAGAAAACCATTCACTACCTGATCCACCTTCCTTTGCTCTAAAATGTTCCTCTTCATTCCACATTAAAGGAACACGAATATCTACAAGGAACACTCCAGAGTCAGGCAAAGGTTAAAAAGAGGATTAACAATTTGTCCCTGCAACAGTTATCTGTAATGGGATACAGTAGTGTAAAACCACAAACTACTGGTAGACTCTATATTCATAAAAAAGACTTTCTACTGTAGTAGTATTTCCTTAAAATTTATCATCAAATAGAAAATATGTTTCATTTATTTTTAAAGAAAGCTGAGTCCATTTGACACAGATTGTGCTGTATCTTAGAACTTCAATTCTTCTTCTTAGATGAGAAAAATAATAACACTTATACTTTTTTTACTGATTCTGTTCTTCCTACCTGAAACTGAAATCTTTCCCTGACAAGGATTTGGCAATTTTTCTTCACTAAAATAAAGAAAACAGAAGTTTAGTAACCCAGTTGTGCTTATTACTGATCATAACCACTTAACTGTAAGAACATACTAGAGTAAGGAAAACCAAAGATCATCAGCTCCAGTAAAGTGTGTCAACTTTGAAAAGGGAGGTGTCACAGTGTCCCTTTTTAATCAAGGTCCTTTTTTTAAAATACAGTGCAGTATTTCCCTACAGGATGCATGGTACCAATGGTATGCCTTCCAAAATCCAAAACCAAACCCTGTCAGTTATACCTGTGTTTTTTGGAAGTGTCTGGCCTTGTTTTCGAGCTAATCGTTTGCTTCCTGTTCCTTTGGAGTAAAGACATGAGAGCAATAATTCTTGAATTGATAGTGAGCAAGTTTTTAGCACCTTCCAGTGCTTGTGACTGCTCATGACAGGCTTCCAGAAGTTTCACAGTCCCATCTCTCATTTTAATTTCATAGTTTATTTTCTCTTGAATTTCATTATCATCCATCCTTGGTAGCTAACACATAAAAAAACAGTAGACATCAGTATTCTTAGTAAAAACAAATAATACTTGGTAGTGTACCTACTGGATTAAGTACCAAAAAAAACATGCACTGTAAAAAACTATTCATGCAGTGAATATGTCGTACACATTAAAATTATGTCTTGAAGACTAATGAATAAAGTGATAGGTCACACATAAGTAGAAGTTTATTTACTATACCTATATCTTAACTATTGATCTGTCTTACTACCTGTATATGTATATGTTAACAATTTCTATTCAGATTTTTGACATAAAATTAATGCATTAAGGGGCAAGGGGGTCGCAAGTCCTAATTAAAGTCTATAATTGTCTTTAACTGTTACATTTGTTTCAAACAAAAATTAAACCCTTGTGTCAGTACAGTTATAAGCAGATACAATATATTTAAGCAGACAGTTGGGGCAGTTGTGATAGCCATTTTTTTCGCACTGGAAAGCATCAGCTTTTATTGTGATGCTTTATCAGGTAAGCTGCATAAGTAAATGAGGTAAAACAGCACAGGTTTAACTGGACATATTTACTAATTCTATTGTGAAAAAGAAACCAAAATGTTTTTCGTTATTTTCACAAAAGGCTAGGATTAATTTTATGTTCCTGGATGATTACACCAAGTTTTCAGGTTCATGACTTTTCAACAAGATTATCCAACAAGTCACTTGGTGATTGACACTCAAGAAAATTTGACTTGTGATTTGATTGATAGACCAGTGTTTTACAGCTTTATGTCCACTCAGTGTATTTACCAACAAGTAAATTGCTCATTGTGGAGTATTAACTCGTATAGGTTCATTCCAGCTCCTTTTACTATATAGATTACTAGCATATCTAAAACCCAAGGTTTTATTTCATGCACACATTGTGATTAATTCCATGGGTGTAGACTTTAATATTGTAGACTTTAATATCCGTGGGTGTGAAGCAGTTTCATCATCTTGAAAACTTGTAAGACTTAACTAAGGTTGAAGACCGAGGTGTCGTGTTGCAAGATTAAATCTTACTTAAATTTTTGTCAATAGCAAAAATGCCCAGACAGGAAACTCCTTGAATGTTCTCCTAAGTGGAGTATGATCTTTAACAAAATACTGTCTAACCATTTTGCTGATTGCCTTAGTTTTCTTGTTTCTGAAATGCGTATAATCGACAGTTCTTTCAAGAACTAAAGCACTGACAGATGCTTTTGGTCATCGGTTAAATATCTTTCCCGTGCATTTAGTATCCCAGAAACAAATTAATTCTGAACGACTCTGCCCATTATTCAATGAGAAATAAATCCTGTAGGAGTCATGTTTCAGTAAGGTTACCGGAGTTCATCTGAATCATTTCTAAAAACAGCCAAATATTCTTTCAGAAACATAAGGAGACACAAATTAATAATGGAAGTGCATTGAACGGTCAAACGTACAATAATAATAATAACACACCTTTCCGCACCTTGTCTTCAAGGGTGTATTGATGTGAAATTAATGATTCTATGACTCAATATGGGTTCTCAGACTTCACTAGTAAAATTTATAGTCTACAGTAAAAAAATAAAGATATAATCTTTTCTATCTTGCAAGGAAGTTGAGCTAGGTTAAAGAAAGGTTATCTGAGGACACTTTTTCTCACTACACATGCTGTTTTCGTCGAGTATGATACGTTTGGGCAGGAATATTATTTAAAAGTGCTGAAAACAGCAGGAAGATCCTTTCTCAATACTGGGCCATAAATATAAAGTAAAACTATTTTAAACTGGACATTATAGTCAATAAAGGCGATTTCCACATTTTTTTTTCCACGATAGAGACGGAGGTCAACAGCTTGTGAGCAGCTTCCATAAACTTTACTTAAAATATATTTTTCAAAACAACGAACTAGAACACAATGAGCCATGCTGCTTTGAATCTGAACAAAGCGATGGATGACAGGGCGTAGGAAGCACGGTTCAAAACAGGCGAGGCTCCGTTGTTTATTTTAAACCAAGCCCCCATTATATTCTTTCATTAATTTCTTTGTTTGGATACTGGGAACATTTTTAGTCCAATTGCAATAAACTGAAATTATCGATAGTTCACTGATTAAATTAGTGCGATAAAAACCCATCACGAATCAAAGATAACAAAAAATGTAGTCAAGGAAGATAAGTATAACGTAAATCGCTCAAATTTTTTAACTATTACCACAGAGCTTCGTCATTAATGAAATACTCCACGCACATGATACCCCCTGTCTAAAGCAGAACGTGATTATAAACAATAACTCCAATCTTACCGTAGCCAAAACTGCCGAATATTATTGCTTCTTATTCGCTCAACATTCGTTATACAATTTGAATTCTTCCTTACCTTGACAGCGAAAATCGAAAGCACAATATTCAAAGAAAACATCTCTGACCGATCAATACAGACCATGGATGGCTAATGAAATATTGTGAGAGCACGCGGACTTCCTAGTACAAACACATCATCATATGCGGATCAAATTTAACTTTAAAACTACAGAATAAGCAAGTGAAATCCTAAGAAAATTCTCTTAAGACCTACATCGCAATTCACCTTTCCTAGATTAATAATTTCGCGTGGTAGCGAAGCACTGACACGAGACATCGACATCACACGAGAAAAACCGAAGTTGTGGCTTTGAATAGGACAACGGAGAGAACCGAGAAATAAATTACTATATTTAGTTACTTGTCGATTAACGGCAAAAAAGATTAACATCTTACCTTTAAGAAGACCAATCAGCCTTCACAGCATGAAAAATCTTGGGTTAGTTCGAGTTAGTATTAGAGAGACACATCCCTTTCGCTTCCATAACTTTTACGTTCACGAACTCCGGAACAGAAAACGGAGCTTCGCTTACTTCCTGTCTCACATGGTTTACTTCCGGCCACGTGGTGAGACGATCATGCCTCGTGCAAACGTTTGGTTCTCTTGGGGGGCCGGTTTTTGAAAGAATGATTCACACTAATCTAGAATTACAAGGCAATCTGTTATTTAATTATATTTTGGCAGATCGGTCGAATTCAAATTTCTCGTCATAAACATTTTTTTTGTTTAATTCACCAAAATTCTTCTTGATGGATTAATCAAAATTCTGTACTCTCAATTAGTCCTCAAAACTTTCAGTAATGGCAATAACCTAGCCTCCGAGCAGACTTTTCTGAGAGAAAGGAGACCCCGCACGGATCCTATTGCAATCTCGGTAGAAGCGTTCTGAATTGGAACGCAGCTTTCCTATTGGCTAAGCATACGGACCTTCCTCACTCTATTGGCTGATTGAGTGTGACTTATTGTGTTTATTTCGTAAAGCACTCGGAATAGGCTTGCGGAAGTTATTCCAGGTATTTGCCTATTATTTTATTCCTTGTTTATCTTTAAGGTTTCCATCTTACTGATCCAGATCACCTATTTTCTCCAAATAATTCTTGAGTGATTGCATTTGAAACAGAAAGATTTGAAATTGACATCGTGAGGACGGCAGGACGTGATTGGTTCATTGCGCATTTATGTGACAATGATTGATTAACTCCGACATATCCGAAAAGGTGTTACGTTTCCACGCCAACCGTTCTAATGATTGACAAGGGGCTGAATTAAAATTGTAACAGGATGCATGCAGGTTCTTCTTTCTCTCAGGAGAGCCTGCTTGCAGGCTAGCAACACCCCGGTCAGTGTGCCCCGTACTGGTAATCGTCAAAAACCAAAAGACTAGGGGAAGTGCTGGAACGGCGTGTGAGTGATAAAAAACACTCACGATTTGAGATTCAAAATACCTGTCCAGTATAGTCAAGTGGACTAAATACAGCCATATTTTTGTCTTGCAATATCAGAGGTGGATTTACTAACAAATAGCTTCCTTTTTTTTTTTTGTTTTGAAGAATGGACTCGGGTAGAGAATAATAATGTTGTATGTCACCCCGAGTGACGAACCATACCGGACAAGTAGAGAAAACTCTACCTGGTCCGGCAGGGATTCGAACCAGCGACCTTCGGTTTACTAGTCCGACGCTCTACCAACTGAGCTACAGGTCAAGTTGGGAGCTGGTCGCGAAATTGATGTTACTTGTGCTTTTGATATTTCGAAACATATACTAGTTTCTTCGATACCGGGACATGTAAGTCCTATCTGATTTTAAATAGCTTATTTTGTTATTTTTTTTTGGAAGAATGAACTCGGGTAGAGACAAATAACAAATACCTTCCAACTAGCTAAGATTACAGCTAATTCACAACGATTTAGTCTGCTACAATTATAACTGCTTGTTCAATTGATGTAATTCACGACTCACTAGGGCTACCGTTATGACTTATGCAAATTTCGACAATTATTTAATTGAGTGAGAAGTGTTTACTCTTGGGAAAATGGTTATTTACAACAGCAGTTGCCGTAACAACCCCAAACTCTAATAGTAACAAAGTACTACCCTGATAAGCATCATTTAGTTCTTGAGATATATAGATTTGTTCTTGGAAACTTTTCCTGAATAGCTAAAATTTGAATTCATGAAAACAACTTTTCACGAATAACTAAAATTCACGGTGTAGTACTCCACAAAAATTTCAGCTTTGAGGTTCCATGTCTGGCAGTTTCCAGTCGAAGTCTTGAAGTTTATATGGGAAATTTTTCCACGATTTAAACACTTGGCCTTCCGAGTCGTTGTCGTTCTTCACACGAAAGTTTGTAATTTTTATACAAGGAAATTTCCCATATTTGTTTTGGACCATAATTCCCCATGGTCGGTTACATTTTCGGCAAAATATTTTTCCAACTTTAGAGAGATCACTACGGATATTTTGAACTGGGATGTTCTGGTCGTGAATTCGGCTCAGTATTTCTCTGTTATTTGGTATAAGATGATGCGCATTGCAATAAACCTTCACTTCGTTTGCATCACACGCAAATTCGCCACATTTGTTGCAGTGCAGTTTGATGCCGTCCGCCTGAGGATTTTGTTGTTGCACCCTTCCTCTTGCCAGTATGTTCAGGCGTTCATGTAACGTATTTCTCTGAATGCAGTTTACCTTTGAACGAGACATGACATAAGAGTTATAGGTTGAACTAGTCTGGTGGAAAAAAAAAAGCATTCGAGCTTAAGTAGAATGAAAGGGTATGCCAAACTGCGGAAATTGTGGTGGGGTCTGGGGCAACCGTTGCCAATATGTCGAAAATTTTCACTTTTTGTCGGAATATCGGAAATACTGAAGGAATATATTGAAAATAGAAAAAAGTTACCGCAGCAACTCGTATATATCTCAAGTTATTTTGTTTGATTTACCGCAGCAGTCATCGTACTCAGGCACTTGGTTGCCGCTGGGAAACTGGAACTATTGCTAGTCCACGAACTGCGTGAACATGCATAATGAGTAGCCATCTTTGTTTAAATGCGTTGAAATATTTTGAATTTTGAGTTGCAGTTTGATACTATTAAAGTCTTAGGAAATTTTTGCTGATCAAACTGTGGAACGCCATGGACTCAGAAAAACTCTAAGTTCCAGACGGGACTCGAACCCGCAACCTTCTGAATGCTAGCCAGACGCTTAAAAGTAAAAGATTGTCAGAAATTTATGAAGCTTTGCCCCACCACCTCAAAGGTTGAATTTCCACCACTGGTACTAAATTAGGGAAACAGGAAGAGGCCAAGGAGAACAAGTAAAGCGAAAAGAGAAAGAAAGACGTAATTAAACTGATTAAACGAAGGTGATAGACAGAGGATCATGTTAATTAGAAGAAAAAAAGAATAAAAAAGAAAAGGGGGAAACTAAATTGCAAAAAGACAGGAAACGGAGTAAAATAGAACCAAAAAGAACAGAAATTCTCTGTTCCTTTCCGTTAGGTTTTTCAGTCTTCCATTTCCATTCTCTGTGAGAGAATGGAGATGAAAAGAAAACCAAAGAAAAGTTAAGACAAAAGGAGAAAATGGAACGAATCGAAAAAGAAAAGCGTCCAACAAGATTGAATAGAACGCTTCTGAACTAAAATCATAAAAAAAAAATCTCCTTTCATGTTTAACTGAGAAGGACCCTACATAGGGACTTTAAAATCAATATTTAGTTACCTGTTTTCGCAATTCAGCTGTTGGCAGGTTTCTTATTTTCGCAATCGCTTGCCTCATGACTTTCTCCTTACTCAAGTCTCGCTCTTTCAATGTCTTTCCGTCATGATCTACAATGATCTCGTACTCTCCTTGTATCCTCACCCGACCTCGTGCCTGTACGTGCGTTATTTCGTTCCCAGGCATTCCGTAGTTGATGGCAAAATTGCAATCCGGGATATCTATACCTTCAAGCAACGCAGCCGTCGCGACAATGACGTTGCACGTTCCATCACGGAATCTCTTGATCACTTGGTCCTGCTTTGTCTTTGACATACCGTCTAAAACAGAGTGAACCTACATCAAAAACCGTCACTCTCGACAGGCTAGATATTTTTTACATTTTCTGTCACTTTAATGAAAGTGGAATTGTTTCTTCCTCTATTTTTCTTGGTCAGTTAATGTGCTCGGACTACGCCGTCCTTTCACGTATAATATGCACAGTAACTGGCAACAAAAGTTAAAAAAACGAGAATCAATGCGTTTAAAGAAAGACCACGGAAAAAACAATATAAATATTGCTTACTCGGTAATAAAAAGTTCTTAGTCTTAGAAGCAAGAACAATCATGGTTTTCTGAGAGAAAAAAAACTTTTGCATGAGTAAATGCTTGTACACACCGGACAAGTAATGGACCGTACGCTGTGACGGGTGGAAATTACCACCATATTATTTTAATGATATCGTTTAAACTGAACGCATCCACGTTGAAGCGTTCGCGTCCAATGTGAACGACATCATTAAAATAATATGGAGGTAATTTTCAAGCGTTACGGCGCACGGTTATGGCATCACGTTACACGCCCAGTGTATGCAAGGCTTAACTCCTTTTCAGTACAAGGACGGCTTTTTTTTGACACCCAACTCGTTTCCCTCCTAATTTCTGGAGTGGTAATGGATCCTACCGTTTCCATTTCTCTGCCCACATCCAATCAGACGCGTTGGGTTAACAAGATCTTGAAGTATCGATGATTGTTTTATCCAATCCACCAAAGCCCTCGCGACGAAACGTGTGCGCACAAAAATTATACCCTTGGACCTCGCCGTGGTATCTCGGGCAAACTTTTCTGACAAAAGCTCTTCCAGTTTTTCTAGCCCTGCGTTCATGGTGTGGTTTTCTCGCTGTTGTTTGGAAAGGATGTCCTGACTTGTTTGTTCTTGAAGGTCTTTGAGCTTAAGCTCAATATCGGTAGATTCCTGAGATCTAAGGTTCTCCTGAAGATAACGAAGGGCATCCTCGGTGCGTATTTCTTCATTGATCATCAGCGCGCTGTTGTACTCGCGAAGGTGCTCTGCGCATGTCATCATGTCTCGTCCCAGGTTCTCCTTACAAAGAGTAACCACCCAGTTTTCATACTGTTGACAACCACGAGGAAGGGGTATCCTTCCAGAGATATCCTCGGAAGACAGCATCTTTTCGATTTCTTCCATTACTTTGTTTACAGCTGTTGAGAAGACGTCCATGTTTTTATGAATTATTGGAATAACTTTGGTGTCGATACAGTGCGGTTGGTTTTCAGATACTTCTAGTTTGTCTATGTCGAGATTTGCGCAAATTTCCAAGATATGCTCCTCAGCTTTCATCGCGCAACCTTTGTTTTTAGTGCCAATGCCCAGAGAGGCAGAGAGACCAAGGATCTGGGGAAGATTGGCCAACTTTGCTTCAAACTTGTCGTTTAGGTAAAACCGCATTATTTCGTTGTATGCGTGTTTTCCTGTTGTATGATGGCACTCGTCGAACACAAGAAGCGAGAAGTTTGAGATGGTGACGTCACCTTTCTCAAGTGCGTTGACCAAGACTTGAGCGGTTAACACCACTACGTTGTCATTCTTCAAGACCTGTAACAATGGGATGTTGGCATTGGTACCATAAAGACTAGAGATGCAAACGCCTTCTGGAAGGTACTTCTCCAAACGATCCAACTGTTGCTGAACCAGGTTAACGGTGTTAACAATGAAAGCTATAGTCTTCATTTTTTCTGAAACTATATGTCTCTTCATGACTTCCATGGCAATGAAGGTCTTTCCAGTTCCAGTCGGTGCACAGATAATTGCGTTTCTTCCCCTAAGCGCGGAGACTGCTAGCTCTTGTTGTAAGGGCGTTAAAACCAGTTCTTTCTTCTCTTCACCATCAACGAATACTAAGGAACAAAACGGACAAGAGTGGATTAATAGTCAACAAAATTTCCCACACAGTTACGCACCTAGGGAGATCAAATCTCTCCCAATATATTGTGATGAGAAAGGGATTTCATTTAGACTTAAGTTCACGTCTTACCTATAAATGATATACAGTACTTTTACGTAGTCTATTTTAATGAAATGTTAGCGTTAGATTATCCGGCATAAAAATAAATGAAAGTTCGTTTGATCGGTTTTTGGATATTTTCAAATCCTGTACAAAATATAGCACTGGTTCTCTCGACAACGCTATAGAGTTCCAAGTTTGAAAAAGTCAAGGAAGTCAGGGAACCGAAGATTGAGAAACGCTTTTCTTATACCTCTATTTTGAACAGGTATTATCCAATTGTATGACAATCTTTCGGGAAAAATAGAGTACCAGATTTGGCATTGATCCTGCTTTAGAGGGCTGGCAAACGAAAAATCAATGAACCCTGATGAGATCTTCAACAAGAACACGATTTCACTTGGATATGATGTTAATGCAGATAGCCATTTCCTGGCGTTAACATCAGGCGAAGGCCAGTGGTTTAAGTAAAGCCTTCATTGGGAGGAATATTTGAACAGGACGGGGGTCTTCAGAAGTGCCCTAAAAAAACATTAGTTTATACGTAAAATATCTAAACAACTCCGACACAAAGAAATTTTCACCTGGCTGAATTTCTGGATGTCTTTTTGGTCCAAGTATTTTATCTGTCCCAGCAATATTATCAGTTCCTATAAAAATATATGTTAAATTACTATGAATAAACAATAGATGCACTATGCTTTAGGATTTCTCTTGATCCATGTGTGTATATACACCAAGCTTTGATGGAGCCGGTAAAGCCGGGCTTCATGTGGTCTAATTTAGACCAGTCGTTATTCTGGGTCTCAACGATGTTGGATGATACGTGTTAAGAACTAAATATTGACTCCCTTCTCCAGAAACACATACTGTAATGAATGAAGAAAACTTGTACATTTTTCGGCAAATATTCGACACCTACAACTTGGCGGGAACGTTTTGGTTTTTCATTACCGGTTAGGATTCGCTTTTCAAAAACTGAAAAAGTTAAGAACAAGCAACGAATAATAAAGGATAACATACTTTGTCCACGTAGCGTTTCCATGACTTTGCCGTAGTTATCTTTATCTATTTTAACATCCATTCGAATTTCGTCTTTTTCAAAGTGTTCTTTCACCTCGTTGAAACTAGTAAGAGCATTTTCTATAGTTGTCTTTAATCTTCCGTCCACAAAATCATTCCATAGTTGCTCTGCAGCATCGATGTTAGAAAGACGAAAGATTAAGGTCAGAGGACTTGCTTTAGTTTGAGTTGTCTTGACGAAACTAATGTAAGGTTTAATTTCCTGTGAAGATAAAAAGTTAATGTAAAGTTTTTCGAAAGAAAAAAACAAGAAAGACGTCTTGGTTATGATTTTCCCACGAGCTTTTTTTCTCATGAATTGTCACTTGACGTATTATCGAAGTTTTAAATATGTACATTGAACGCGCGTGTGGTAAAACTTACTTTCTCTATAAACTTCGAAAAATATGCACGAAGTCTCATCGTTTCACTTCCAGCTGTCTTGTTATATGATCCAGCAATGAACCTCTCTCCTTCTATAAATCGTTCCCCACTGGAATAGCTAAGGTTGACTCCTATCCTTATGTCTAGAGGTGAACATTGGAGATAAATAACAATAAAATTAAACGTGAGTTCACAGCAGCAGACAGGGCTGGTTTTGGAGTGGATTTGCGCAGAAATTTCTCTGGTGTGAACGCAATCTGACTACTTGGATTCGCACTGGGTTTTGGCTGAATTTTGACTGGATTTGAATCCGTTCGTTTGAGGTGGTCTGAGAAAGGACTGAAGTTGGAGTCGATGAAGTGTGAACGCAGTCGGACTGGATCTGGACTCGAAACGACTAATTTGGTTTAAATAACTCAGTATCTTTCTTTCTTTCTCTATCTCTTGACATAACACTTTTACTGAAAGTCCAAGACCAGTCCAAACCGGTAATGTTAACACAACTAGTTCAGCTACTTTCAGTCCAAACCCAGTTAGAGTCCACAGTTGTGAGCGCACCTTTCGTTAAAATTCGACAGTCAAAGCTGTTGACGTTTACCTGCTGCTACGCCACGAATGAATAGGACACTCTCTTCCGGCGGATGTGTAGAAAACGTTTCGTTCACTAAAGAAAACATCAGTATTTTATCTTTACGACGTTCATAAAGAAAGGGAATAAACTTTATAGCTAAGTGAACCGCATTTACCATGGTGAATTAAAAAGAACTTAGTTCAACTACCTTATAATTTTTATCCAAATCTGTTATAGTTCTGAATCTGCTAGGTTTCAACAGCTCTTATTAGAACTACCCAACATTGCCATTTACGATGGTAAACGCATTTCATTTAGCTATCTTCAAATTTGTCACCACGACAAAATCTTTATTTTGAATACACTTTAGTTGGAGGTTATTTTGCTGGCCGTAGAATGACAATAGGTAGTTAGTTATTATTTCACAATTTCACAGTTATTAATCCTGACCAAAACTCGAACACTAGTCCTGATCCGAACTCTCTTCTTACCCTTAAACACAATCAGCTGTAAATTAAATTTTGGAACTCAGATGTTACACGAAATCTCAGTTTGATGTCACTGAAATAAACGTTTGACTTATAAATGCTTTTACGCCGGCTTAAATAACTAAAGTTTAAAAGTCAGGTCTTAAATTGAACGATTCAGCGATTCAGGGTGATTTGTACAACTTAGAGCAACAGCTGGCCACTTGAGCATGGCCATTTTGATTCAGGTTGCGATACTTTGAACATTGTCGATAAATATCAAGATAAACCTCTGAAGGATTAATGCCAGAACATGGCATCGTTTTGTCTCCCTTATACCCAGGGCTTCGCAAATGAGCTTCTCCATCCAAAAAAAAATTGAATGCAATAATTTGAGGTGACACGGAAAGATAGAAGCAGCAGTTCAAAAGGTCATGTGAGATAGGACGAATAAAATGAAACGCTACAACAACAGATGGCCAGATTTTACGCCTTTACTTAACTTACCTTCACATTTTGGATCCAAAAGTTGAGCAGCGGGAGAAAATCCGGCTTCTCGCAAGGCAACAACAAAATGCGAGAAAGCTGATTTTCCTCTACGTTTTATGCGGTCTAATAGAACCGTACAGGCCATTATCGAGCCTCGGTTGGTTTCTTCAGCCTCGATAGTTTGTTTGTCGATGTCTGTTAAGCAGCCATTGAGATGTGGCAGTAGTTGGCGAGGAAGGATTTCATTGACCAGGTATTTCTCTCTCTCTTTAACAAGCTCCCAAACCAACTCTTCAGGCATCTTCTTCAACAAATTCTCGGAGTATAACAAACACTATCTCAGCAGGACTATCAAATCGACAGACATACGGCCCGCTAACGACAGAATACACCTCCCTCGCACCTCTAACCGATTTATAAATTTATTCTATTGGGACTTCCCTCAAGAAGTCAGGGAATTCCCCGACATGATTAAAATTACTAATTAATCAAAGGAGATTGCAATCAGGGCACTTTTGGAAGAATGGTAGACCAAACAGAAACCATGCCAGAAGCCAGTATCTAGGATTGAAATGAACTGAAGGAATGTTAGGTTTACAGTGATAACTTTTTAATCAAGGTTAGATCTGGTAAGACACCTGTAGTTAGATAGAAAACATCCTACACCCCTATCCACTCAGCAATGTACTTTCCCTCATTAATATGCCCTGTGTTAACAGACACCAAGGCCATATCAATGTAACATTCTTAGCGGTGAACAGGTATTCTTTGTTAAAACATCATCACTTGCAAATCAACGATAGACATAAATAATTCCAGAAATATTATCGTGAGAGTGCAAAAATGATTTGGGTATTCCCAGACATTCTGGATATATATAGGTAGTTATTAGTAATTGGTATCATCAGATATCAAACTAGCCCAGGTTTCAGTGTCAACGGAAAGTTACAGTTACTGATGAAGACGCATTTCCACTTTCTAATCATATTGACCTCTTCTTCTTCAAAAGCACTCTTCCTGCCGACTTTCACCGTGATACTGTCACAAGTCTGGCGTAGTTGTCGAGAAAAAGATTCCGTTCGAGAAGAAATCAAGCGAAATAAAAAATAAAATTCCATGCAAGGCAAACTTAATTTAAATATCGTAAGATGAATGTTGACCACAGAAATTGAAAAATGACCCACTACATAGTTCGGTCAGAACAAAAGGTTAAACAACGATAGGATCTGGGCCCTTGACAAGTTCAAGCCGAGGAATAAAAATGGTTTACTATTTTTTCAAAAACGGGAACGCAAGGTGACGTTCCTTACGGAAGCGGTTGCAAGATAATTAAAGTCGTTCAATAAAGCCTTATTTCCTGCTGACTACGTGTTCTCGTTCTTTGAAATTTCACCTTGAAATCAACAGAAGACAAAGGATATCAATAGGACAAAGAAGAGTGTGGATAAAACAAACAAAGCAGGGCAAACGTTTCATTTTGTTTTCTGCTTTTTTAATCTTTTGATTTTTCCCGGGGCGACATTTATAAAGTGTCCGACAAACTTTCCGAGGTTACAGCTAATCATATGCTGTGAATTTGAATTTTTAATTGAAATTTTCTAAATCTGTAAGATTGCAGCGTTATTGTACGCATAACATTTTTTAATAATACTAGAATAAATATTAGTCAATCTGCCTGGCTTCTGGTGACCTAAAAGTTAGATATTAATGGAATTCATAATGATAATGAAAGTTGTTAATTTTGTGGTGCCCTACACCATTTTTAAAGCTGATTTTTATTATCTACTACATCACAAATAGATCTACTGAATAAAGAAGACAGGTTATAAATCTAATGGCACATGACTACTTGGAGTCTTGGTCTAAGGAATTCTCCATATCATTTGGTAAAAAGAAACTATATTGCTAACAATAACTACCTGGTTTGACATGTGGATCTAAGCAAGTGAAAAGATGCAGGGTGTCAGGAAATTTTTAAGAGGTGTTGGTATCTGTTACTGTTTCATGTCCCACAGATTCCTAGGCATAGTGCCATGCCTTATGGACTACTTCAAACATCTTGTTTTTTGAGCAAATACATTTCATTGGTCTAATAAAAATATCTGCAGTCTGGTTACCAAACTTCTCTTGCTACAAGAATACCATGAAGTACCCTGATCAAACTGGATTAGAATTACTAAGTAGGCAACCAATACTCAGGAGATGCCATCTAATATGATTTAAAATACTTTAAGAAACATTTAGCACACAGCATTTATCAGTTGGACTTAAATTTTGCAGGTGCCTATTTAGTTTGACATTGACTTTCTAGAAAGTGTGAGTGTCTAGGCACGAGGTGCTCACAGAGCCCTTGGAAAGATAGAAATGTGTTTACAGATGTCATCATTATTTTTTGACAATTTATCACATACAGGATGGACATGATGACAAAAATTTTTTTAAAACACAATAATGGGCAAAATGTAGGAGAATAATGGACAGTCCTAAAGATGTCTGTCACTGGTATAATTTGCTCAAGTTTCTCATAAATTAAAAAATGTTTCAGTTGAATACCAAATAGATGTTTTAAAAGCCTTTCTTTAAAAGAGATGTTTTAGTGTGATAAATGGCTTTTATTCAAAACAACTTATTAGTCCCTTTTCTTCTAGTTGCCAGTTTCATCTTCATCTTTTTCTTGCTACAAGCTTCCCTAATCATATTTGCTTGCTTGTATATTTGGTAATAGCCCAATATAATAGTATGTCACCTTTTCAACAGGGCATCGATTGGCCACACAGCATTATCCATAAAAACTACCTCGAGTAGCTTGTATGTAATATATAGTACAGTTTATGCACGTAATTTTTAATGTTATAATAAAATTGAAATGCTTGCAAATTATTCGATCAAATTATTGTACGTATCCACACTGGTACTAAACGTTCTGAACAAATAGTTGGAAAATGGCCGGCTCCATCAGTTGATGAAGAAAATAGGAGTTGCTTTCTGAATAAGTTGATGTGGGGAGACTTCCTTCCGCATTTCAGTCACCAATCTTCGTGTGATACTATAAGGACATTAGTTAATATTGAAAATATTAAGAGTAGCAGAACCACACTTAAACTGTTTGCAAAACCGATTGATCACCATATTTTTCTTTTTTACAAACCTCTGTCATCGGGATCCAGAAGAGACGCGAGATGGCATAGCATGTTTTCCCTCAATGCGCGAACAAGCTGGGTGTACGAATTACTTCGTCGTCTTAAACGGTCAAGGAAAATCCTAGCAGCACTCGTTGGACCACGTTGTAGTTGTTCAGCCATGATAACCTCTCTATCTTCACAAGTTAGACAGGGAAGGTAGTGGAGTAAGTCCATTGGAATAATATCCTGCACGAGATCTCGTTCGTTTTGTCGAATGGTATCTCGTTCTTCCGGAGTCATGCTTCGTTAATTTTTTCTCTCAACAAATCTGCTTGTCGTTGTTGGTCTCGCAGCTCTAACTTACCGTTTGTTAAACAAAATTTCCTGAATTTGTAGTTTCACTGCCTCTGTTTGTGCAACCATTGACGCTTCGCTTGAGAAACGCTTCGCTTGAGAAACACTTCGCTTATACAATAGTCGTGAGTGTTTGCGTACCAAAGGTACTTTCCCTTCCCTCCACTTGTTGTGATGAGTGAATAGCCAACGTCATCAATTTGTTATATTTTCACTGTATGAATTATGTTCCTAAAGTAAACAGAATCAAGAAGTTTGAAGTGTTTGGATGTTTGGTTGTTTGAAGTATTTTGGACCATTTTCATAAATTTAATTCTGGAATACCAAATTACATTCGTTTCAAATTGAGTATTATTTTAAAAACAATGTAATCGTATATATCTACTTTATTCAAATATAATTTTAAATGGAGTAAAACTATGAAATGTACCAAGACCATTAAAGATATGTATACTATACCATAAAATCTAGCACACTCTCATATTTCTATCTCAGCTCATCGCAGTCTTGGAACGCTTTCTTTTGGGACTGTTTCCGGTTGAAGTATGAATGAAATTATGTTTCTTTTACATTGTTTTGTGGCACAGATTGCCGAGAGCAAAAGATATGTAGATTTAGTCAAAACATACAGAATTTTGTTTCCGTTTTTCGGATTAGGAATAGTCAGAATAGGTCCAAAAATTCGTATATGTGTTACACAATCAAAACATTTACCAGTTTACGTACATGTTAATACAACAGCAGCGTGCTGGGGGTCGGCAAAAGGACAAAGAACGAGCAACGTCTCAGGGGGCCCAGGCCCAGGCGCGGATGAAAGTTGTGTCTATGGGAGGGGGCATAACTGTTGTTACAAGCTGAGTATATGGGAATCTAACATCTACTTACTGTGAAAACAAAAGGTGATACTTCAACTGATTACTAGTATTGTTTGCATATTCTTGAATAATATCTTCCTTTGACAGAACTAATTTTTAAAATTTAAATTTATAATTTTAAATTTTTTTCCAGTTTATAATTCAATGAACCCATGACGCCAGGGGCCACAACGAGTTCTCGTTGTCTTGTCCCTAGCCAGCATGCCCCGGTAATACAATATTAATTTAGTTAAAAATATGCTCTGTTCTTCATTTTCGTTGGGATTCTACGGTACTTCATGGCGAAAAATTCAAAAGAAACAAGTATTTAAGCAACGTCTGTAAATACGCTACAGCACTGATTGATAGAACATCAGTCCTGTATGACATTCATAGCGCCCCTGCTACTTGCATCTGAATGACAACATAAAAGAAACCCTTACCGAACGATTACTTTTTTGGAAAATCTTATCTTCCAAGGAAAATCTTCAGTTTTACATCGTGTTAATAATAGTTTTCTAAGTGATTTACAAATTTGTGTGCACTCTGCTTCGGGATATAAAGAATAATATTTACAACACGAGTGAAAGTTGAATTTGCGTGGCAGCTCAGGAGAGCCCAACTTTTACAGTCTTCATAACTCCACAGGAAGACCAGCCATATTGTTACCTAACTGTCAAACTCAGGTTTAGGTTGTAAATCAAGTCAACAGAATAATTCCACGTGTAATTTCAGTTCGATTGCAGCGAGGTCCCTTACCATTCTCACAATTTATTCCACAAACGTGATGGTACATTCCCCACGAATGGTTGTGTTTGTGGTAGTGGTAAACACTACTACAATTGCAATCGGCAGCAAACACTTGAGCTCTCTCGTAAACCGGTGGATTGCTGAACCAACCGAGCACTTTCCTCAGGTTCTCGTTTTCACATCTTCTGAGGTTGATGTAGTACGAACCTTGAGGATTATAGGAGTGCAGAAAAATGAATCCGAAACAATGTGAAAAGGGAAAAAGAAAGAAAGGGAAGATGCAGAAAGGGGATGAATAAAATTGAAGAGGAAGACAAACTAGAGGAAGGAATAACAAAGAGAAGATAAAGAACTCAAGGAACAGACGTAAGGAGTGAGCTGACTCGAGAAGATTTTTTCAGCTTACCGGTAAAGTTTACTTCCTGGTTGAAGTCAAGATCAAGTTTCCGTTTTAAGGTCTCCCAACGAAACAAAACACCTCTCATGTTGACGCATTCCTGAAATGGACGACAGTCTGTTAATGTTGACTAATTTTCGTATATGGAAGGAGGGAAGGAAGGGACGGAAGAGAAATAAGGAAGGGAAAAAACGAAGGAACGAAAGAAAGGGAAGGAAGGAAGGGAAGGAAATGTTGAAAGGAAGGGAAAGAAGCAAGGGAGGAAGGGAAGGAAGGAAGGAAGCAAGGAAGGGAAGGAAGCAAGGAAGGGAAGGAAGCAAGGAAGCAAGGAAGCAAGGAAGCAAGGAAGGAAGGAAGGAAGGAAGGAAGGAAGGAAGGAAGGAAGGAAGGAAGGAAGGAAGGAAGGAAGCAAGGAAGGAAGGAAGGAAGGAAGGAAGGAAGGA
>JBAHVQ010000401.1:609799-662868 GCA_036872915.1 Nanipora kamurai | reverse complement strand
AAGGAAGGAAGGAAAGAAGGAAGGAAGGAAGGAAGGAAGGAAGGAAGGAAGGAAGGAAGGAAGGAAGGAAGGAAGGAGGGCGGAAGGAAGGATGCAAGGACGGAATAAGAAGCCAAATGTTTTTTCTAAAATTCATTTACTTGATCGTTATCGGTTTCAAGACCGAACGATAACTTTCCCTCCAGCGATTCTCGATGGCACTTCCACTGCACGTAAGGCGAATTTGGGGATAGGAATATGTAACACAACAAAGTAGCCACCACCAAAAATGATAATAGGAGAAAACAAACGCGACATTTGTGACGAGAAGATGCTAAAAAAATTAAACAAATAAAATATATAAATTTTATATATTATCTACATAAAAAACAAGATTTTACAACTTATGTTAAGTTTTCTTCCGACACAAACACTGGTCATTGCTAATGAGACGAAAAAGGCTTAAACATGCAAACATTTACAGTATTACACTACACTGCCTTGCAATGTACTGCACGGAGTTGCATTACATTTATTCCAAAACTGAGGCTTCAACTTTCAGGAGAAAATCCGTATGGGAAAAAACATCGCCCTTTTCAAATAAATATATACAACAAACAATTCTTCCTCATTCACGATCACAAAAGTCACTTTCTAAAGTACTCAAGAAATCACAAATTATACAACTTTTCCCAGATTACTTCAACGTTAGAATTATATTTCATTTTTACCGTTTTTTGAAGCAGTCACTTGAATATGTGTCGTGGCTACAATTTCTTTCATGCCACTAATTGTGAGGTCGACATCATCGCGGAAACTGTTGAGTTTTTCCTCGACATCTTCTGACAATGAGGTTTCTAACTTGCTTAGCAAGTTCTCAACCTGGTCATTGCTGATGCTTAGCAAAATGGACACAATACAAGTCACGAGTTTAACTTCTGGTTGTGGATTTGTTTCAATGGAGTATCCTAGGAGACGCTTCTTACGCCAGTTGTCTTAATTTAGGAAGAAAATCCAAAAGTTTAATGAGATCTTAAGTTTATGTACCTAGCAGTGGGGGAGAGGTTAGTGGTGCTGTTGATAAGTTATTGTTAGGTAATAGGTCTAGCTTTTTAGGAGTGAGATGTTCGTTGGAGTTTGGTTACAGTATGGTGTGTATTTGTAAAGGGGCGGGGATGGTGAGTTGGAAGTGGTTAGTGTTGACGGGAGTACTGGTAGACGATGGTGGTATTGGTGGGTGTTGATGGATTATTGGCTGAAGTAGGTGAGGACATGGGTAGCGTTCGTACCATTGGAGGAATCGAGGCTGGGAGAGGAATACAGTGGGATGGGGATAGGGAGCATTTGGGGTATTGGTGGGGTAGAGGTGGGGATCGGATAATTATTATTCGATCTTTTTTTCCCAATGTTTTGGTTGGCTGAAAGACCGCTACGTCACTTGCAAATAATGGTTTCTTAATCTGTACTGTATAAAACAAAGAAATCGTTTCAGCCTGTCTTCTAGTTTTTCCCTAAATTTTCGGTTTTCAAGATGTCTCCTTTTTTTCGGATTTTTCATTGTTTTATACTTTTTAAAGTTGTCTGCTGGCCCTGGCTTCTCATTCTTACTGACTGGGCAAAGTTGTTTTGCTGCAAATAGTATACAGTTTATGTACATTACACTCCTTAAACAAGGCTCATTCGGCCAAGGTATCAGAAAAGATTTACAGGTTTACCAAAAATAAACACGAGGTTATATTAAAAAATAGATCGAATAATAAAACAATTATCAAAGTCGGTTATCGCAAAATATCGTAATTTGTCAGTGACAAATCACAATACTTAATTGCTCAACCTCGTCTAATAATTGATAAATTTATATACTGCTAACAATTCATCCATCAGAAGGCAACGTCCATAATTTATTTTAACGAAACCTTTATCATTTATGAGTTGATTCTCTGTGACAGCAACCCCAGGTAACTTATTGGATGCAAAAATAAAGTCACCATGCTTCACTGAGCCAGATACTTTTATCTTGATCTTTCCAATCATACAGATTTTCTCGCTTGGTCTTCCTCCATCATCCGTACCTTGGTAGTATTTAACAAAAGTTGAAAAGAAAATTATTCATGAATAATTATAAACACACGATAATATTAAAGTATTAAATATCCAGTACATAGATTATTAACAATTACTGAATTCGGTTTTCACATTATAGTAAAAATTATCAAGGTCGAGGCTTGTGTGGGTCCTCAGAAAAACGATTCGTCATTCCTAGACAGGAATCAAGCCTGCGACCTTCTGATAAAGTAAAGTAAAGATAAAGTTCCTTTATTTATACTGGATAACTCTATCAACTAAACTACGCTGTTCTCCCTAGAGGTCCAGTAAGGGCCATCCCTCATGGGTCCAGTGTTATTACGGAAGGAAACCGGAGTACCCGGAGGAAACCTGCAATGTTTGGTAGGGTCAAACTGGACGACACTCTTCTCACCTGTGACCAAGGGATCTTCAGTAAGAAAACTGCCAAACGTTCACATCATCTTTGGTAACATCAAACTCTCACAAGCACACATTTGTCTGTTAACATTCAGAAACAATCAGTTTATACTCAAAATCATTAAAAAAATCTCCGCAATCTTACCTTCATGTGAATTTGCAGCCAGGTAGTACGATCGAGTTACTACGCCTGCTAAGGTAGCATCTTTGTAATTATCCGGTGTGAGAAAATCAACAAAAGTCTTATCGTCCGGGTGCTTTGGGTCTGGGAAAATTCCGATGACATCACCTTCTTCATATCTCCCTGCCGCGTCGATATTCATCAGGTGCCAAGTGTACGCGATGTCGCCATTTGCTGTCC
Organism: Nanipora kamurai; assembly: GCA_036872915.1. Lineage (NCBI taxonomy): Eukaryota > Metazoa > Cnidaria > Anthozoa > Scleralcyonacea > Helioporidae > Nanipora > Nanipora kamurai. The sequence continues at coordinate 660,044 of JBAHVQ010000401.1, read as the reverse complement.
ATAATTTCTCGATGGATAAATGCTTGATGTGAGCTCTGGTGGCTTCAAGTTCCATCACTGTGAGAATGTCTTCCTTTGGTCTGTTGTTGTAATCTGATTGAGAAAATAGGAGGGCTGTGTTCATAAATATTCTTTAACTACTTCCGCGTCTGACGTCTTCCCTTGGCCTTAGGGAGTAAAATCGCTTGGCATTAGCCAGAATAAAAAAGTCGAGCAAGTCTACTGCTGGGTATATTGATGTTAACTAAACACGTGTGAAAACTCATAGCTTGTTCACAGTTCTTAGGAAATTTTCGCTCATCAAACTGTGGAACGCCATGGACTCAGAAAAACTCTGAGTTCCAGACGGGACTCGAACCCTCCTCAATCTTATGAATGCTAGCCAGACACTCTAACCATTGAGCCACTAGAACTCATACGGCAGAGCAAGGTTACTTTCGGTATTTAAACCTGGGACGAGCCACTCGACAATGACTTGCTGGACGGCAAGCCGTTAGATGTCGGTAAATCTTCAGTTACTGTCTGCAAAGATTAATAATATCAAACTGCAAGTCCAAAATTCAAATTATTCACAGCTGTTGATAGGCATCAGCAATGTTGTGCTGCACACTGTGAACAATGTTACCAACAACGATGTTCAGCCATGATAATTATGTTGTTAAGAAATTGCTCAATTATCAACTCTTAAAACAATTTGTTCACAAGGTCGAATAATCATATTAACAACAATAAACATGGTTGTTTTAGCAATGTTGTTACTCGTTTCCTTCATCCATGAACAACCGTTGTCGCTTCATCAATGCTGAACAACATTGTCGAAACAATGAAGAACGTCATTGTTGGTTCGTCAGTGTTGTTCACCCAAGACAACGACGTTCTGGCAACATTGTTCAACCAACAATACTGTATCAACTTGTGAGATTTTTGCGTGTGTACAAGGGTGAACTGTCACCAAATTATTTCTATTTCCAATAAAACATGCTAGCATTCATGTAGGTACCTTTGCTCTTCGTTTTGAAGCGGTAGACCTCTCGCTTGATTGCCTTGCCATCTATGCTAACACAAACACTAAATATAAAGACGTTATTTTCTGGTGAACATTTATCCGACGTATACAGCTCTTTGCCAGGATTTTCATAGTAGAATTTCTCTGGATCAAGGTCGGCCTTGAAATAGTAGCAGTATTTAATGGCACGGGCATCTGAAGAGAAAATGATCGATGTTAAATTTCTTGGTACAACGTACACAGTACGTTGGTCTGAAATGGAAAGAATTAATAGTAACAATACAAATGATCGAAAATGTCATTAACATGAAGACATCCTACCATTTCCAGCTTGATTTCTTGTGTTTTTTAGTAACTGAACAGGTACTTCTGTCTCCCCTGCAACTGCTTTTGGTTTCCCGATCATGGCGTTGTCATTGACGCGCTTCACAAATCCATGAGCTGATTCACAGCTTAATGGAGTATTAGTAGACAACGAAAAATTCAAAAACTATAAATTGCGATAAAAATATACAACAAATTATTTTAAGAGATGGAAATAGTAATAACAATAACAATAACGATAACGACGATGATAATCCTATTTTTAAGAGTATGAAAATATACAATATTAGGTATTCAGGTATTCCACCTAATGATCCCTAGTAATCAAGGTTATTGTATACCTTCACAGCATGCTTTCGGTTAAATCAAATCGCGTCTCCAGAATTCAGCACATATATTTGAGCAATACCTTATTTTAAAGCTTGTGAAATTTTATACAAGAATTAACCAAAAGTTTTGTGTTAAATTAAAATCTCGAGTTTTCCGTAATTTCGTTTTCCAGTCTAGTGAATTGGCACTCGAGGAGTTCCAACTTCAGTGCAATTTAAATGAGTTTTAAATCTGGTGTATACATTCGCGCTACTATACCTGAACCCATAATCAAATTAATAAACTTTACGGCGGCGTTTCTTTGTGGAGGAATGGCGGATAAGAATTGAGTGAAATTTTGCTTGTTTATGCCAATTTCGCTGCATATCTCAAAGCTCAACGAATAGTGGATTAAATTACAAGTATATGCTGCAGGAAAACTGCATATTTCATAATGCTTGCATCATAAAATTTGCCGGACGATACTGCAAAAATTACCGTGAGTGCCGGGCGCTCAAAATGTCCGCTAGTTGGTCCCGCACAGCGTAGCTACATCCCTAACGAATTAAAAAAAAAACGGATATCTTGATTTTCACCTTATTCTCTAATCTCTGCAAACGGGTTTTTAATCCATCAGTGGCCTTTTGTTTCTTGGCTCTCATTCCAATCCTGCCAGGGTACTCTTCACCCTGTAATTTTATCTCAATACAAATATCTAAAAACCAATATTGGTTTCAACGTTACGATACTATGTCACGTCCATTTCCTATTATTCACGCAACGGTTGAAAGGAAGGAAGGAAGCAAGCAAGAAAGCGAGCCATCAAGCTAGCAAAGTAGGTCGGTAGGAAGGGAAGAAGCAAGGAACAAAGGAAAAGAGAAGCAAGCAAGGAAACTAGCAAAGAAAGAAACAACCATGTAAGCAAGGATGCAAGAAAAGAGGTTAGAAATAATGACAGAGAATGCTATGATTAGAACCCCAAAGAAAAAGACTTATCGAGTTGCATTCAAAGTGTTTGGACTCTTCATTCTTACCTCTAATTTCAAACTGACCAACCTCGTGAAAGAACATAGGCTCCTCAGAATATACAGTTAACGCAAATATACTCCCATTGTCTGTATGACAGCTGATCAGCGCATCGAGTTGAATAGCGAAATGATCCTCGACAGCACATTCATCTGCAAAAGAAATTTAGCAATTATAGCAGTTCTCTTCAGGCTCAAAAAACTCGGCAGACCTAAGTTCCAATTGAACAGAACGCAACTTAGCGGCGAATCATTGCACAAATTATTATGAAATATTTGTATCCACCTATCAGGGTTGTCCCCAAGTTAAGTTGGATAAATAATATTTATATATAACGTTTAGACATAAACTACCATACTCATACAGTACGAATTCGAACATTGTAAATTGCTAATGACACAAATACATCGAATTGATAATAATTACCAGTTATTTTAGAGATACAATCGATATTCGTCTTAAAAATATTGGTAAAATTCTGGTCTATTACAGTCTCACAATCTAAAAGTTTTCGATCATTATGATCATTAAAGATGAAACCCATCTTAATGATGTGATGAAATCATAAAACGTGATCATCTTAATGATCCAAAATTTTTAGGTCCTTAGACTTTATTAGATCATTATTTTATTCGGCGAATAGGACTATTTCGACATGAATTATTAATGAGTGTTACAGTACTTGGTACAGATAATGATTCGTGCAGCTTCATTGGAACTTCTACCATTTCGACGTTGTCTGAAAATTGTATGTAAGAGTGAATGTCACTCAGCTGCTGAGAATGGACAATTGCCACCGTAACCACCTAAATAAGAACAAGTGGAAATACTTGATGCACAGGAACATTTGGTTTAAGAACTGTTTAATCACTTGTCATTGGATTAATGAAAGAGACATAGCTGCAATTGATACAAGAAGTACAGAGTAGGTCAGAGAGAGCGAGGTTTGACAGCAGCATCATATTTCTTCAGGCTTCCGTAAATGTCCACGCACAAGAAATATCACTGAAGAAATTGATAGATTTTCCCAAATGGGAGGAGAAGCAACGGTGTGTGGTAATGAAAATTTTCGCGCAGTTCGTCAGATAATCAGTAGGATTCCAGACCTGTCGATATTGGCAGCAAATGTGCAAATATTACTATTCGTGAGACGAATCGTTGAAGTAAAGAAAACTTGTATTGACCGACTTGGAATTACCTCAGTTTATTTGATAAACTTTTAAAGTCACAGCTAACATTTTTTTAAGAAGTCCGATAGAGAAATTAATCGCCAGAAAGTCTTTAGAAGTGTGTTTAATTTTAACAAAACCATCGCTGCTGAGATTTGTTGACGAGGGTTTTATCAACGCCACTTTCTCCTTCTGCACTAATACCTACCCAAGATGTACTTGCTGAAGTTCCTTCGCCATTCGGATTGGAAGGTGGTACCTTCCATTTGATCCATCTCTTCGTATTGGAATCGTACACCCCTGCTCCATCCACTATGTTGACTCTGAAGACAGGGACACTGACTACCGAACAAAAAGTGCACATATTAAAGCCATATTAACCAAGAGTAAGGTCTTTAAAGGAAAGTATTTACTTAAGGTTTTCGTATTGACGAAGCGACGAAGGAACGAGTTGTGTGCTTAAAAACCGAAGACAAATACTTTCCCGTAAGGACCGAGAAAAGTATATTAATAAAGAATTTATTATATGGCTTTTGGTTAATTTTCTCTTTCGTCCCAATGTGTTTCATATGTAGTTGTTTTACACAAATAACTTTGAAAAAAAGCTTCACCAATGTTTCAGTACATTTTAGTCTTGTTTTTTTAATTAAGATACTTATTTCTCGGATTAAACGTCAAATGCATCTCGATTAAAACCCCTGCGTTATTGAAACTTTTCCTTTACGAATGTAATGCAGCATCGTATGATCATTGCCACAATAAATTCAACCCTAGGGTCTCCAACCAACAACCAACAAGATCATGATAGTAGTGGAAGTACTAGTATCACAACCGAGTAATCATCACTTTAATTATCATCACTAAATTAATAGAAATGCAAGTACCAGTACCACAAGAGGGTGGCTACCAGTTTGTACTCACCATCAACATTGTCACCAGCCCTGACCATAATGGTGGTACAAGTACCAGTATCACTACCACTACAGGGTGACTACCAGTTTATACTCACCATCAATATTATCACCAGCCCTGACAATAATGGTGGTATAAGTACCAGTACTGCTACAGCGTGACCACCAGTTTATACTCACCATCAATATTGTCACCAGTCCAACAATGGTTGTACAAGTACCAGTACCAGTACCACTACAGGGTGACCACCAGTTTATATTCATGATCACCAGTACCACTAAAGGGTAACCATCATAGTGCATTTACTATAACTGTCATTACAACCATAACCAATGAGGGTAATACAAGTACTATAACCACAGCAATTTAGTCACTATCATTAAAACTATGAATGTAAGGACAGTACAAGTACCAGTACTTCTACAGTGTCATTGTCACAATAGTCTTACCATCATTATACATTGCAGCCCCCTACATGCACCATGAGGTATTGCCTGCACCACAACAACATGGCCACCACAGGAATCCAAAGCAGTGTTACTATTACCACAGTAACCTTAATTACTGTCATTTTTTATTTTTTAATTTAAAATTAAATTGTAATTAATCACTTTTCAAGCAAAGCATGGTTTATTTGCCACTCTCTCTCCCCAGAACCATTACCACGTTGAGACAGGAAGTGAAAGCGTGTAAGTTATCCCATCGAAAGTGAAAATACAATAATTTCGACTAGTTATACGACATACTATGACAAATGCTGAAAGTAATCAAACTACAATGAAATCTACGACCAGCAAACAAGCAAGATACCTTCGTATACAAATCCTTAATTTTTATCAGTCGTTAAATGTCCTCACGTTCGTGTGTAGTAACCGATTTTGAAACAGGAAGTCATTCTCGAACTAACAACGCTAGCTGTATGACCGACCTCAAATGTGCAACAGTCAATGGTCGATTATGCCCGAACTGAGCAGTGATTGGAACAACCGTTAGTTGTGCGAGCAGATCGAAATGTTACAACTGTGAGATTCAACGAAACGATGTCTAAGTTGGTCACCAAAGAACCGTCGGTGATCTCCTACACCGATACCACCAACTTGTTTACGATTTCCAAAAGCCGTAGTCTAACTACTTAATCATCAGGCACGAACTTACAGTCGCTTGGCCGGTTTGGAAAAATTGAATCCATTTTCGTCCACTTTCTTGTGGAATTCTTCAGAATCCAGAGTCGTGTAAATGGAAGAAATGAATGATGAAGCGACGGAGCTAAAACAATACGACCTACATAAGTAACGAGGGCCGGAAATCAAATGAAATTTAAAAATAACTCTACAGACTTCCTGTTGTCACAAGAAACTTCCCCCTTCCGCCAAGTTTCTTCTACAACAGACATAGCAGTGTCTCTTATTTCAAGAATACTGGACCTTTATTCGTCCTAAAACGTTATAACACGGTGCAATTTTTTCTCGTGCTGGCAACGCAATTTCAGATTTCTGTTTCCGCAAAAAGTTGCACCGTCTATCATAAAAAGAACGCTTAAGATAAAAGTAAAATGATACACTATTACTTGGATAATCAAGATTGGACAATTGGCAAGTCAGAATAGGAAAATTGCATTGCGAGTGAACATGGGCGATGAACGCTGCCACATTGAATTTTAGGCGTACAGTTTTCAAAATGTTGCAGAGAAAAGTTCAACTTTTGAACTTTCTGCAACATTCTTTTTGTGTGATATCTTTTCCGCCGTTGCTGCGGGGCATGATAAACACTGAAATTTTGTCTCGCGCTGGCAAGCACAAAAAATCTGAAATTTCATTGCCAGCACGGGAGAACACTGCAGCGTGTATCGGCGACTTAACAAATAAACTCCCAATCCCTCCCACAGTAAAAACTGAAGTCTTCACGTGGAAGTAGGAAGACTTGAAGGACACGGTTTAATGGCATGATAATCTAGGAGTAACCAATCAGTGAAGTTGCTAAAAAGACGGGAAAACAGTACTCTAGTTTCACACATTTCTCGGAAATTAAGAGTTTGAAACGACGTTGAACTGCCGCCACACGATGCTCAATAGTTCGTCGCATAGAGCTTATTTAATTTGGCGTACCAACTCTATTCTTTCACAAGTCACGTTTAATTGCAAATCGAGCTCCACACCCAGAAAATTAACTTTTCAACCGGGCCTTACGTAAATTTTTCCGCGATGACTAAATCTTAAATTTGAAAACTCCTCGTTTCTTTAATAAATAAACAAAAACATTCTCCATCAACTAAAAACATCGAAGTTCAAAAGAAAAATCGAAAATCTAAAGAAATCGTGCGTCCACAGTGATTTTCTCCAACGCTGCCAATCTTTTTTGACATCGAGCAAAAACAATCCTTTGTACTCTCAGTGATAGTGAAAGTAGTTGCTCACGTGTATTTTTGCTGGATACTTTGGCGAGAATAATTTTTTTAAAAACGTGTTGGGAATGAAAAACTCACAGGTACATATACAGGTTCGACTTACTTAGCTTATCGCTCCATATTAAGATTTTTTTTCACTCATCAGTGAAAATATCAAGTTTCCATTTTACGAATGAGAACCATTTCGGTAACAACAATTTTGCTTTACATCATATATCCCTTGACTTTTGACAATTTATTGAAATTCCTGGAAATGGCGAAGTGCTACACTGTGATACCAGGACTCAAAAAATTTAATGGTCCAACGAAATGAATGGACCCACTATGCCACGCCGCGTTCTTGAGATACTTAGAATTGACATGGAAATGACATAACTTACGACGGCACTAGGTTGGCAGAACATTCCTACTTATTGAAAATTCGTTTACGAATTGAGATTGTGGAAGGAAACCGTTGGAAAGTTTGCAAGAAAAATTATTTCAGAAATCTAGAGTTGCTCTCGGCTATCGCGTTGAGGAACTCACGTTTTCTTCATGCTCTCGCAATTTGCTGCGTGCAATACCATCGATAACTCAATGGAGCACGCCAAATCATAAACCATTTCTTTATTTTCACATAAAACAAATAATTTTGTTTTGCAGAAGAGAGAGGTTCAATAGATAACTATGGCAACGCTGTTTCAACGTGATCTTTAATTCCATGAACAGTTGGTATGTAATTTCAAGGACTTTAAACGCTATACTTAACTTTAATAACAATTAAGTACGAAAAATTTAATGTTATATTCAATAGCATTTTAACCGTGCACTCCGTGACGTGACTGTTTCTCAGAATGAGAAGTAGTAATGACGTTTGTTTTGCTTTACACGATATCTCACCCTTAGCAAGCATTTCACTGAAAATTTTATTCGTGTACTAAAAGCAAACAACAGATACACCGCTGACACACCATTTGAAACCAGATTTCTTAAACCAAGAGCAATTGAAGTAGAACCTAAAAATTTTCAAACATTTCGTAAAAATACCCTGAAACTCCTCGTTCGTATTTTGGACCAAGCAGTAAACGTTTAGTGCTGCTCAATGAATCTTAAGTTATTTTCAAAGATAATTTGCCCCATGCTTTAGTGGTTTATCCCATCTAAATCAACTAAGAATTCGTAGTGTTAAGAGTTCTGATACCACAAACTTAACTCGCATTCGGAATCAAGAATACGTTATAACAGCACACAACTTTACCACGGGATTCCGAAAACTTCTCCCTCCTCCAGCCGTTTTCAGTTTGTGTGGCTCTGAAGTTTTCTTCTCTCACGACCATCAGATGACAAATGTCGCGTAGTTTGAACAACACGCGTGATTCACGCAGGGGTGAATCACTCGCTCCGCGTGGAAAGTCATGTTTGTTTGACCAAATCTCTACGTCGAATGCGTTGAACCAATTGGAAAAAATGCCTCAGAATCTTTTACTTTAAAAACGTTTTTCACATCGATCCACAAAAGCTCGAGGAAGGCTGCGTTAGTGAATCGAAAGTCTGACAAGTTGACATCAATGTAAAACCATACATTAAAAAAAAAGTCATTCTAAAATGGAACAAATAAAATCCACCTCTTCATTAAAATCACTGATTTGATTCTGATGGGGCCATGGGCAATATTAACAAACCATTTCGAGACTGGCCAATAAAAAGGTGCTAATATATCCAGGCATACAGTCATGGTCAACCTGATGTCTCCTTGCTGCTTTTAAAATTTAGACTTTTCCTGCTTCAAATTGTTCGGCATTGCTGACGCCTGGTCAGTTCAGGCAATTGTTAATTGGCTCATGTCCATATCCTTCGGTCGATATTTACTGAAGATCATTTGCACCTGAGTCTGAATACTTCGAGGCTCGGGTTTTTTCATTCGAACCAAGTCCTCCACATCGAGAAGCACGGCCACACCAACTTTCCTGGAATCAACGAAAGGTCGATTATGCTTTGAGAAGGTAAATAGACTCGAGACCGCCATACTTAACGAAACTAAACATCCCAGTTTAGGCTAACCAGGAGAAAATTACAAATATGGATGTCCTAGACCTCATTTTCTCAGCGTTTACACTAGTGTGTGACAAAATAAAAACAAAATCTTGGAATATGGGGGGTTGAGAAGCAGATGTGACATACATGTTTGGGCACTGCAAGTTGATATTTCCAGCAAACAAACAACTGACTCCAATTTAATTACCAGCTCACAAGAAATAAGGTTTTCTATCAGCAATTTCTGTCAATAGACCTTTCCCGCATTCGGTCCAATGCCCACGAAACAATGGACCTAAGTCAAGGCCCGAGACAATTTAGACGTTTACGCAATTTTCTCCACTTTGACCTCCACTTAGATGCATTGTTTCGTGGGAATTAGACCGAATTCGGAAAAGGTCAATTTGTGGACTTCATTTTTTCTTCAAAAACTAATTGAATATTCAATAGGTACATTATCCAATTGGCTGCACTTGAATAATCGCAATAATGATCACATGCAAGAGCTTTTACAACTGATAAAACGTTTTATATGAAGAAAATTAACGATCGTGGGTGTAAAATTGTCGTCTGAATTAGCATAATACTTAGTTGTTTTGGCGGCTTTTCATGTGCATTTTTCATTTCAACCGCCTCTTTAGGAACACAAAAAAATCAACCAATAACGCTACAAATGCAATCCCCAAGCGACGTTCGTTTATACCAATTTCATTAAGATCGCAATAACGGTCGTTTTTAAACTGTTTAAAACTCCCAATGCAGGTATTTTATTAAGTCTAAAAATTTTCGTACTGTGCTCTCGAAATTTTAAACTTGATAAAACACCGCTACTCGTGTTTCAAACAAAGCTTACGCGCACAAGAAACATAAAACTTAAAATCTGTTAGACATGGTTTCACGCTACTCTGGCTCAAACAGTTTTGAACGCAGCTGACAAAACTACCGTTCAAGACCCAACGTTTCGACACTCCTGTCTAGTGTCTTCATCAGGGGTGATTGAGCTGAGTATGAGGTCCCAACTTATGTCCTCAGAGAACCATCGATAACTTTATCTATTAACCGTTTCTCTCTACCGACACTTACTCTGCAGCTTGAAATGCCGTTGTGAAGTTTCGTTGTCTATCGCCAGGAACAAGCGTTTTAAAGTCGAACAATTCAGAGTTAAACTTGTGTATCAATGCTGCCATTGCTAAACCGTCTGCAAAGCTTCCACTGAAGTTCGTGATTTTAACGTTCTAAAAAACAAAACAGAAGTTCACGTTAAAAAAAATTCACGATTAAATTTGTGTATCGAAGCTGCTGCAGCCAGTTTATCCGCAAACTTTTCACTGAAAATTGTGATATCGAATTTGGATAGAATTGATTTTTATTTAAAAAAAAAAAGAAGTAGTTCATCATGGAACGTCTAACTGCATTGAAAAAAATACAAGGAAGGAAGAACGGCCGAACGAACGAACACTTTATACATTTCTACTTCATTTTCACTTTTTAGATCTCTTCATTATTATTTATGAGATTTTATTCGTCAACTCCTATCTTTACTTCAATTGTTACCAAAATATTCCTTCATAATCCTTCGTGTACCTCGTATTCTTCAGTCATCTCCTGGCACCACTGCAGTACCAGCTGTGAAACCGACATTTGGCGCTTAAGTTGAGGTTTCTTCTTCGGAGGACTATGAAAAATAAGAATGAATAGGAAAACAAGCAATGAACAAATGTGCCACAACAAATGGTGTGGATATTTTTAAAGTTGTTAACATATTCCCTTATCTGGGCGTGCTTCATCTGTAATATTTATTGAATATACATAGTCAAATGCACAATGAACGATTTTCTCTTTCGCTGTTTTTAATTTTATTACCAACAGTTGGCGAGTTAAATATACAGCATGTCTTTTTCCTTTTGTTTCGTGTCAGCTTGCATGTCTTACTACCTGGGTACATGTTCGTTTGTCAATTTGCTTGTTCATCATTTTTGTTTGTCTCTTTGTATGCCTGACTACCAGTGGGCTTGCCGGTCTTGCAAAGTGCACTTGTCTGTCTGTTTGAGTCTGACTACTTGCGCATGTCGGCTTGTCTGCCTCTGTACATGTCTGTTCAACAAAGCCGTCATCCGTTTTTGTACACTGTGTTTTTCATACCTTGCACCTGGTGGCTTGCCTTACTATCTTCCTCTATTGTTTGTATGCTCGTGAGTGTATTTGCATCACTTGTTTGTTAATCAATCAGCTATTAATTTCTCCTTTCACTTGTTCGCTCTTTTTGTAAGCCCAATAGACATCTAACTAGATAGGCGGTTTGTTTGGCTGGTCGATTGTTTCGTTGATTGTTTGTTTAATTGTTTGCTAGATTTTTCATTGCTTGTTTCGATTGTTGGTCTTTTACCTTCTTCGTGGTATTTTCTGAATCGCTCTATTTTCATTGTCAGTCTCGCTTTCCGTGTTTTGTTGTTTGGGTTGTTCCGGCAGAGGAGCATGTTTCGGTACTGGTTTTGTTGCAGCGGCAGGCGCTGGGGTTGGCTTTGGTTCGGTTTTCGGCTTCTCCTGTTCTTCTGATTGCCTAAAGTAGGCAAGTCTTTCCGCAGGTGAACCAAAAGCGTTTGGTTTGATGTTTCCAGGGTTTCCCTGGAACATGGAGTAGAAAATGAACAAGATAATTCGTCAAAAAAAAAAAAAAAGAAAAAAAGAAAAAGGCCACATACACATAATCCAAACACCATGCTGGTATCACCCAAACCCAAATCGCTGCGCCATAAACTCGAATCAGAACAGTAAACTATCACTGAAAACGGAGATATGGAACGAGTAACCGGGATTACTAAACCCCATCGCGCTTGACATCCAGGGGTGAATTAAGCGAGGTGTGTAGGAGGTGGACAGACCCTAGTTTCGGTAAATCGGTCACGAAAACGAGATTAAGCTGGGAAAACGTTAATTCGTAGGTAAAATGTAGTGGAAAAGTATTCTTTCGGTCAAATGCAACCATACGAATATACGCGCTTCCTATTATACACACATCAAAACACATCAAACTTTGTCGCGTCCGACCTTGTGCACAACTCACAAAAAATGTATCCAAACTCAGACATTTCTTATATAAAATATTGATACGAAAAGTGTACACTTAAGGCGGCTAATTATTCGTGTTTGAATACTCAGATCTAAACACAGGTATTGACCAGTCAGATCTTGCGTACCATAAACTTTATTGTACAACCATTGTTAGACTTTGTATCACTTCAGCGCCGGAGAAGTGTATAAAGTGTAACCCAAACCCTAAGTATGTTCAAGATTGCAGAAGAGAGTAACCGGACACGTGCCGCTGGGCGAGTGTTTGTTATTTTTACGAAATTAGAGCAACATACCAAGAGTTTGAGTCATATTGTCCTAGTCTAAATACCCATGAGGTATTTCGATTCTTTTATAAAAGTGAAGGGCCGCACGTGCAGCACAAATCTCAGTACACTTTTGGCGATGAAAATTTCCCGTGTTTTCATTCTCCTTTCCAAACATGGGAACTAGTTAAAAGCTCGCAAGCGACACATGTTCTCTTATAATGGATTTATCAGACTGAGGAATCCAGCGGTCTGTCAATTTTATTTCATCATACATGTATTCGGTCTGTCCCCACAAAAAGCTGTAACAATTTTAATACGATAATTTACTTACCATAGGAGTAAAACGCCCGGTGTTACCACCGACCCTGGGGGTCATACGGGTCCGGGATAATCTCCTCTGGAAACGGGAGTCCTTGGCCTTCGCGGCTTCCTGCTCGTTGATATCAGGTCCATTATGTAGCGGCTGGTTGGTTTTCTCATCAACACTTTTGGCCACGTGTAACTTGGCAACCGACCTGCGACGGGAACGCAATGCATTTCGGTTAGGATGGCTGATTTCATGCTCCTCCTTTTTCTCGCTCACGGTACTGGAGAAGTGAACTCCGGGTTTCTGCTCCGCCACCACACTATTTGTCTGATAACTTGAGACATTTCCAGCTTTGACGTGGTTCATCGACGGCGAGCCGTTAACCTTTCCCACATTCCCCCGGTTATTGTTCGCATCTATGTTCTCGAACTTCTTCCGAAATGCGTTAACCCCTCGGGACTGAAACCCAGGTGCCGACGCGTGCGCTGCTTTCTCTCTCTGCATCACGTTGCTGAGCTTGTTCATGAGGAAGCTGGTTGAAGGCGCTGGCTTCGCTAAGCTACGTCGTCGGCTTCGTAGCTCGAGAATGTTTGACCCACTGTCGCTACACTCCATCGGTTTCTCGAAGTTGGTGAACCGCACTTTCGGGTCGTTTGCTGGTTTAGAGTTATATCCTTGAGGGCCAGGAGTCATACCGCCGCCATCTTTGTGGTCGAACTTCCGTGAGGCGACGGGAGATCTGCTCGGGGGTACAGTTCTCGGGTCATTGTTGTTCATATGGTCTTCTTCAACCTCTTTTTGTCTTTGTTCCCGTTTCTCCTTCAGGGTTCGTAGCAGCGCCCGGATTTGTCGCCGTTCAGAGAGATCTCGTGTCGACTCCAACTAGATTAGCAAAAAGAACGAAAACAAGTGGATTGTTGGGTAAAAGTAAAAGAAATCCAGCGAGTAAAGAAAGTAGAAAGGAGGGGACTGTAGGTATGAGAGATATGAAAAATGATGGGTTAAGACAGCTATCCATGTTTTAAATACCGTATACCTGAGATTTCTTCTCAAGTAACTATCTTACGACAACGAAATACATCAATTCGATAGAACGTTACGCCCGGTCCTAGTTCTCCTGGGGTCAGTTCGGTTCCAGTGAGTAAACAGCGTTATCCATGCATGGAACGACCGAGCTTACATCGTACTTCCTAAATATAGCTTATATAAAGCAAATATTAATCATTTTTATAATAGATACCAAATTAAATGTTCTTTTAAGACATCTTGATTAGCTTTTCTCACCTAGTTTGCATGTCTGCAATTCAAAACAATCTGTCCTTTTTAATTAGGCTAGAACGGCTAATTTAGATGCACATAAAGGAATATTTCAAATAGTGGCCTTTATGAAAGAAGTCGATAGGATATAAAACTGAATAAAAAAATCTGAAGTGGCGTCTCCCTATTCAGTGAATAAAATTTAAGTTCAGCTGTTCAATCGCTACGACCTATCCAGCTGATAAGTTAACCTGGGTTGCAAGACTTCTTAACAACCAACTACTGTTTTCAAACTTGATTATAGCAATGAATGTTAATTAAATTTTGGACAAGTTGTAAAGATAACATTTGATATTAACAGAATGCAGACGAGCAGAATTTGGTTTCCTGTTCTAATTCATCAGTTATTCCTTCGTTTAACCTTCACTGTATTGGTTTATTCCATACCAGATCTTAAATGGATAATCGCCGAAATGATCCAAAAAAGAAAAGCAAGAGAAAGCTCAGATGAATGAAGGAACGAATCAGCTGTTAAACCTCCCCAATGTTCCCACGGACTTTACCTTGCAGAAAAGCTGTTGGAATTTAAAGCATTTCAGACCATAGTTTTAAATGTATTATTTCCTGAAAGTGAGAGCATGAAGATGGTTGCGCGCCAATGAGTACATCGGCCAAGGTTGACATACAGTAAACAGATCTTCAACTTCACGCACGCAACGAAGGAAATATCTGGTTATACAGTTGTGCGTGCGGCAATGTCGCTTCACTAAAACATTAACCTTTCACGGCTTGTTTTCCATATACACGGAAAACCCAACGGACGATTCAATTACTCAACTTATCATATCAGTTCCCATTACCTTCTATATCACTCCAGTCGTTTGATAATAAATGTTTCATCGTAGTTCTGGAAAAAAACACCCGCTCTCCCGTCTTGACTATGAGAAGCGAGGGATTTTAACGTTTAACCTTTTGTCACCCAAGGGTTCTCCCTTAGGCAATTAAAATCGTATTTGACACAGTAAAGCACTAAAGCGGCCGTTGTTGGTCGTTTAGGGAATATATGGGTTAAGAATTCATTGAAAATGGGTTCGAATAGTGGTGCTTCTATCCCAACATCGCCTCCAGGGTGACGTCAACTGCATGTCAGGTTGGCATCTGTTGAGAATCCCTGATTTACATCTCCACGTTTTTACGTCATAGATATACGTACAGATACATCATAAAGGATAAACGAAGGGCTTTACTTTAACACCTTCTACCATAAATGTACGTAGAAAAAAAATCACAGGATTTTGAAGCCGCCTGAAGGATCTCTTAAAACGAACACAATATCCCACTATGGTATGTGTAAACTAGATTAAAGTCACGAGTTAAGATCGACATCCAAGGAAGAGCTTATGCACTGAATTCATAGTGGCGATTGTCTAAAATACTGTCATATGCATATAAATTAGCCTCATTCGCCTCGTTTTTGTGTTTGTAATTTAAAAGAATTTTTCTTCTAAACGAAGTGAGTGAGGCTATAATTAAGATGTACATTAATATTTAAACTGGCGGCCGTTATGAATACGGCCTATATGAAGTTACTCATGTTGCTAAGTCCTAATGTAGGGTTGGTTTCTATTAAACCAAGTTAGCCAGTAAAACCAAGAGGTCTGGACATACGAGGCGTCAGCTCACCTTATTCACATTGCGGAGTTCGCTATGCATGAAGGGTAGTTCCTGATTACCCAGGGGACAAATGGCAACTCTGGCACTTAATTTGCACTTCGAAGTTCGACCGAGTAACATAAATTTGCCCCCAGTGGTGACTGGAACTATCCAAATTGCACTGGGAACAAGGCTTCGTGAATGAAGTCCACGAATAGGAATTCTAGGGACAAGTATCAGGGACAAACTTGAGCCCCCCTGGTATGTACCTTCGTGCGAACATTTAATGAGACAAGTCTCAGCGGCAAATGCATCGAAGACGTAATCGAAAAGCATGATTTAATACCCATCGAAACCTCAATTTATCCATATTCCTTCCATGAAAAATTATTAATACGAACTAGCGAGTCAAACAAAACAAGCCCCCGAGACATTTCGCCTCGAGTTTTTGAAAAAAATGGGAAAGGAACCTCGTATGTCCCGCCGTGTAAAACACCTCAGCGAGTTCTCCCTCAAACCGAATATCTCGGCTTGTCGAGTAACTCAGCTCCACGTTAACGGGCCCTGTAAATATTAAAAGTGACAGGTTTATATTTCGTAAATAGTGACCTACATCTTCTATCATGAATTTCAAGGAGATATACCAATACTTTCCACGATTAACTACACGCCTAGAAATCTTCCAGCCTATTCCCAAGACGAGTGCGCAACAGATGTCGGACATCAGAACAAGTTGTAATAACAGTTTTACTTTGTGAAGGTGCTACAAGCTTGTTGTAGCAACTTCTTGCGTTGAAGAGGGCAACAAACAATATCAGACTTGTTGGAAAACCTTTTAACAAACCCATCGCTGGCGTCAATCTAGTTACAAGTCTTAAATAACCCGTTCCAGACTTGGACGGGAACAACTTGGAGCAGGGAATGACTGGGAACAAACAGCGCGAATATTGATATCAGCTTGGTGAACAGTTTTGCAAGAACCCGGATGGCGGCTTGCAAAAGTTGTGCTTTTTTACATACGTAAATGAAGACCTCGACAGGAATGCGGACTTGCAACCTAGACCGGTACAAAAAACCGCAGTAGGCATTCCCACGACAAGCTAACATTAAAAAAAAATTGGAAAATCGGATTACAATGCAACCACAAGATACAACTATACAGACGGATTATAGACTCAGATAAAAGAACGTGGGCTTTGATCGACTTATTTCCCGAAATAAATGTGTCCAAGTCAGTGGGATAAATGACAAAGTAACTGAAACCGTCACGAATCACCTTCAGGCTACCAGCCGACACAACTTCATACTCCAACTACGTTGAAGACAATTTCAGCTCATGATACACGATTTAAAATTTCTTGCCGACATGCCAGCAACAATTACTGAAGGACACTGAATGAAATAAACGCGCCCAGTTAAAGAACGTTCATTCTTCGCTGGCACCACGTGTTGAATCATTTCTCTATTGTGAACCTAAATTTGTTTTTTTTTTTTTTTTTAAATTCCTATTGCGGTAAGTTAAAAGATATAAAAACAACACGATCTCGCTCATTTCCCGAGGATAATCTTCCATTTTTCCTTTTTTGATGAGGTTTTCCTCTTAAAACACGATATTGTTATAGAAAGGGATTGAAACTGAATTATTTATTTAAAAATGAAGATTATTTCATTCGATATCCAAATGCTGGGGAAGTATGTTAAAAAACAAAAACAAAACAAAGACAAATTTTTTTAATTTAGTCAGCTCTGAGGTGTTTGGATGGATCGAGGTTAGGGCAATCTTTCGATAGTCTGATCATGCCAGTCAAACAAATCTATGTTTTAAGTTAAAATAAGGTTGATAGTTCCGGAAATTTTATACAAGTTAAGCTTACATACTCAAACAAATGTCTTGGAGCTGATGTATTGTTTTTATAGCTATGAACTATTAATGATTTAGAAGTATGGAAATCCGGTAATGCTAGCCCAGGGGTAATTCCAGAGACTGCTATAAATAAACATAAGTAATACATGTTTGATTTGATTTTGGGTATTTAGGTTTCATTCAATCCAGGAATAATAATAATTTTGATCGAGTTTTTCGAGCTCTGGCCGACTTAAACTTCAGTTTCTCAATGGAGATGTAATCACCCCAGAGGACAATTTTATACTTTTTCTTCGCTTTTGTACTTTCATTCTTAAATTTCAGAATACTCAGAATCAAAATTCATGATGTCAAGAAATTGCGGAAGCATGGACCCGAACTTTCTTTTATAATTCATACTCCACGACGGGCAACTAAAGTTATTTCCTAACTGAAAATGCCGTACCTTTTAGAAGCGCGCTAATTTTCCTCGCAACGATTGGAATCGATGAACGACAGTTTCATGCATGAGAATATTACACTGCACATTGTTGACTTTGTTATGACAACGATGGTTCTGGCTGACGTTGTTTTTTGTTGTTTCGTTGTAGTTTTGCTGTTGCTACTTTGAAGTTATGACGCCTCATGAGAAATTTCCAGGAATTACAAGAATAATGCTACTGTTTTACGTTTTCAGGCAAAACAGAGACCAGAAAATTACGACAAAAGATCAAATTAAAAAAAAATCGCACAACACGTTGCAACTATGCAACCTTGTTTCACGATGACGGTAGTGGACGAAGGAAGACGGCATTAAAACAGGGACTTTTTGAACCTGGATTAAAATCATTTTGGTATCCATCAGCAACTAAGCCAGAAATACGCTATTCCGAAGTCAACATGCTACGGTCTCCCCATAGTCAAGCAGTTTGTATGTTAGTAAAAAGACTGGGACGACTATCAAAAAAAGAATTTCGTTCTGAAACTTTATTTGGTAGTAACTCAAATGACACTAAGCATACACGCCTTTATGAGAATGAATGTTTCGTGGCTGAAAGCATTATCACTGATATTCGAGTGGCATTGAAACCAGTTATAACTAGAGCAGAGTTAAAATGTTTTGAGATTTTCATTTTTTTCCGGTCTGAGGATGATTCTGAAATAATTTTACTGTATCTTAAGATACTGGTGCTTCAAAAGTGTTACCAGAGGAAGAATAACCACAAATGGTGACAGGCTACAGTTCAACTCCCCTTTGACCAAACCTCCCATACATGTATAATCAGCTGAAAACAACAGCAGTATGACTATACAATCAATTTTGTTCACAAGATTTTATCCCCAGCAACTCAAGGACTTATCATAACACCAACCAAGGCATTAGCCAGTACGAATCAAAGTCTCGTATAGCACTTGCTCGGCAACGATACAAACATATCTTGCAGTTATCTCCCACGTACACCACCTTGCATGAGCTGAAGTCATATCTCCGATATAATTTCTTAACATGTTGCGGAGGTCATGGCCTGTTTTTCTAATCTGTGTTTCGTGTGTCTTTTTCGGTTGTCAGGTTTCATCGGATTGTGCAAACTTTAATCATGTTACTGCAGCTGGGGAATGGCATTGTGATAACGCAAAGCGAAGTTCCTCAATTGATAACGCAATGAAAGTTCTTTCACATAGACAAATTGGAGTAACGCCGTTAAGAAAAAGAAGCCCTACATGGCTTCTTAAACTAAATCAACAATAGTCGGGCAACACATTTGGTTAAAATTAGTTCCGTGCAATCGAACAACGCAAATTGTTTGAATAGAACGACAGTACAAGAAAAAATTACAGACACGTTACAATACCCCGACAATGTTCTCAAGCCACACGTCAGCAGTAGGCCTAACAAACTTCTTCGATTATATGCCAGCATTATACATACTTTGCGCAGGTTCGAGGCCAAAATGCTTGGCTATGGCTCTAGTTTTATTTTTGGTTGATGCATATTTCGGGTTTCTGCTGGAATGTAAAGTCGGAATCCTTGATCGTAAGTAATGAGTGTTGACACAATAAAACTGGAAGGAATTTATTCTAATTACCCAAATAGACCACTTCGGCAGTTGTCGGCCAAGTCAAGAACATTGGTGTCATCATGTCGTCTTGGCAACCCACCAACGAAGTTGCACACATCGGAAAGATTAAGAAAGCAAACATCAAACAACGCTAGTTATCCTGACTGATCCTTGGGTAAGGAATGAGGTCGGAAAACATCGCAGCATTTTTGATAAAAGTTTTGTACCTTAAACACGCAGATCTCTTGATAGCTTTTATTTGTACGAAAATAAATATGCTTTAATTGAACTCCATAACACTAGTGCATTATGGCATGTATAATGTGTAAGTCAAGTTTCAAAGCCCAGCCTAACGCCGAGCAATTTATAATATTTGAAGCATTTCTCGATTACAGAATTTGTTAGATATTTAAACAGGATAAGTGATTTGACTGCAGTAGTCATGCAGTAGCCAACGTGGCAGTATCATAATTGCTGAACTTTCCTCCTTTTAGTTGACATAGTTTTCTTAAACTCTTCTAATCTATAGACTGTAGGAATATGGATTTACCTCTTAGTAATAAACACGTAAACGACCAATTTTACCGCCTGGCATGTGACGTCAGTCGGAAATCTTAAACAAAGCCACAAGGTTGGTCATGTTAATATGGCCTTCGCCACACTAGAATCATTAGGAAATCAAACCTGGTTCCTCAACTAGAAGAAAGAACTACACTGCAAGAGAAAGAAGTACGCGAAAAGAGTCGAGACACGCTTTTGTCTTCGTTTATTTAAATCGAAAAGCACAGTGAGCCAAATGTTGGTCATACTTCTCAGTTCTTTCACTTAACTTACGTGCGGGTTGGTCGTTTTATCTGTAGATACGATCCCCAAACTCGCTTCACTGACGCCGATTACGAAGTAATCGCCAGTAAATAATCACCAATATCTTGGATTTACACATTTATGACCATCGATTGTTTAAGGAACGCTTTTAAGGGGATTTTCGCGAGATTATACAAGCATCGACATACAGATACCGGGAACTTTTCTGGCTAGGTCATAATTACCAACAACAGCGAGCTAGCCATAATCAATGTTGACAAGTGAGTAATGCGAAGTCTTTGCGACACAAATGATGATGCTTATTAATTAAGCAAAACATTCAAGACGTTGCACTAAGATTGGTTGTTCACCGGCAAACGATTGTTCGTTGACGTTTTTAGAAGACAGGTAGGAACTGTTAGACACTAATAGTGTACAGAACACACTCGAAGTCTTAATATGTCAAGCAGAGCTGAAAAACAAGTCAGACGTATTGAGCTTAGGGATTTGGACCAGTTTGCCGATACTACGACGACTTGATTAAACGTGTAAGGGTTAACAGAGCGTTTGTGATTGAACTGATCACAAACTACTTGTCATCATTAGTCTGTGGTTTCGGCCGCGATGTTTGCTAAAACAAACAAAGGTGATTTACTGTCCCTTGAGTACCATCACTACACAAATATGTAACATCAAAAGTACGGTAATGATCTGCCCTACACAAACTTTCTACCGCCAAGAGCATTAAACACGTACATACTAACAGACGTGCGAAAATATACCACTCACTAAGAGATGCTCGTTTCGTGTACCTGTGACATCTTGAAAACGCCGGAACCTTGCAGCTGAGAGCACCGAACGAGCGACGAAAATCGCACGGATTGTTACCGTATCGAGCCAGAAAGCAGGTTTCTGTAGCCGACGTCCGTTCACCAACGAAGCATGAAATTCCTTCGGTAGTGTTCGTATTAGAAAACCCGCCAAGCTAGCCGGCACAAGGTTTTAAACAGATATTAGGAATGATTGTGTGTAATCTAAGACACACACTCATCTCTAGCCCCGGGAGTGCTTCCTTGACAGTTTCAGACGAATCGCAGTATGAGAATGTGCCTGTCAGTTTAAGTTAAATCATGATAATGCTTTTATTGAAATCTCTGCTAACGCAGGACTGGCCTGTTCCAAGACGTCAGTCACTGCAATGTTGGACATGCACTCGAGATCGGAACAGCCATTAATTAGCTTTTTTGGGGGGCAATAGCAGACCAATAATGTCCTCGTCCTTGTCCAAAAAAGAGGAAACCAATCTCATTTAACCTTGGATATGCAAAGAGCGAACAGGGTTCTCGTGGCTGGTTAGAACTCTAAAAGTTGTACCGATCAATTTCATTTCCGTTTGCACTAACAGACTAACCTTTCGTCGCAGTGTCGTCTCTTCAATTTTCATGTCTGCCAAATCGTTCGTCCCCATTGCGGCTGCTGTTTGGGAAAAGAATCAAGGCGTCTGGGACAGGCTATCTCTCTGACTCTGCGCACGAACGAAGATTAGCCGTGGCAGATTGTTTCCGAAACGGTGTCCGGTTTTTTTGCGTTTGCAGCTACACGAACCGACTCATCAACTTCTGGGTTGCACCACAAGACCTGTAGCGCAAGACAATCTGCGAAACAATAAGGCACTTGTGAGTTGTGGACAGCAAACAATCCGCTGAAAGGGCATTTAAATAACCAATGGTTAATTATTATGCAAATTTGTGTCATCATCTCCACGAAAAGAATGATGAGGGGCCAAAAGGTCAGAAGATCATTGCATTTCATAAGGGAAAATTTATCTGTACGATTTGCAGCATAATCCAACGATCTCGGGTCCTTCAGGGAAACGAACAATTGTTCGAGATTGCTACCGTATCGGAAGTCTCCAAGGCAACTTTAGCATAAGTATAATAGGATTCAACAGAAATCTCTTTTGAGTAGAGATAGTAAGATTTTCGTGATAGTATGATTGATGAGATAACCGTGTTCTAGAATAGATAGCGGGAGTATCGTCTATTGAATGATTTTCAACCCCATGGTGTCATCTTCTACCCTTGATCACTGGATTAATTAAACAGTCTGTAGTGCGAATCTGGTTTTGTACGCTTCTCGTGAAACAAACTCTAATTAACCATGAGTTCGTTTTTTTTAAACACCAAAATCCCTCTACATGAAAACCGCATGAACACTTACTTGGAAAGCAAGAATCATGAACTGGTCAAACGTGTAGTTCTGCGATGAAAGTTGACGGGTTAAAAAACAAAAACCACTCTTGCCTGATTATTTTTTAATTAAAAATCAAATATTTTAAGTCATACAACAAGCGAATAATTTGACCATACTGGAAAATTGCTAAGCTTGAATCTTAGTTTTCTTCCTCCCTGTTGGTTCCGAAATAGGAAAAGCCCGATTTAGAATTACAATGCAAGTTTACGTACCTGACAAAAAAGCAGCTGATTTTGGCAAGCTTTCTTTTCCCTTGACATCTTGTATTTTATAATAACGAAAGCTAGTAAACGAGGAACGGCTAGAAACAGAAATACAGTCACTGTTTTAATTTTGAAATAATTCACATGCTGAATACAAAAGGTTGTAGCATTTGTTACATTTTGCACTTTTTTCACATTCCATGCAAATGGATACAATGACTTAAACATTTCACACAGTCGTTTTTTTTATTTCGTCGAGGGACTAAACCAGTGCGGTTGCTGTAGCATTTGAAACCAGTTTTTTGCTACAGTGATTCAAAAAAATTCATACAATCAGAGCATTTATCGTGAAATTAGCCCATTAGCCTAATTTCCAGTTGGTGGAATTCTCCGCGCGGGTCTTCGATTTTCTTGGCTGTTGGTAACCGGACAGTTTCTCAGTTTCCCTAAACCAAAGAGGACTAAAGCCAGGAAAAAGCAGCGTGCACGGAAATTTCGGCCAGGTGGAATTACAATTAAGTAAAGATGTAGGATGCTGCATAGGCAGAATATAAAACAGCGCAGAAAGTTAAAAAGTTCGTGGATTGCCAAACATATGTACGAAAATTCTGACGTTTCGAGCAAAGGCCGTGGAAGAAGAGCCTTTGCTCGAAACATCAGAATTTTCCTACTATATTCGGCAGTCTATCAACCTTTCAACTTTTTGCGCTCATTAGAGTTAACTCTGGTTTGTGTTTTGATCACAGGTGAATCGTTTCTAGAACTGTCGAAACCAATCAGAAGTTGATGAAAGCGACCCAATAGGGACAATGGCACGCACTAGATGTTCACAAAACCAGTTAAAATAACAACTTTGCTCTCAAGAGTCAAACATTCCCTGGTTTTGGAAAATTCGGATGTATTTAAATCACTTACCTTTCGCAGTATCACAACGACGACTTTGCGACAAACCTATCTCAAGTTTCCAGAACGCGAGAGACGCGTTTAGACATTTTAGTGCTTGGGAGGAGTTGACGTTGATTCAACGTAGATATACTTTTGTAAACACAAACATCATTGTCATAATAGCCTCTAATCAAAGCATGAGGAGTGATGTTTCGTGAATGGAACTTTTTTCGGGCACTGACTATCGTTCTTGCAGTTCTCGTGTGGAGTTAATTGAAACACTTTAAACCAAATTGTATCGTTATAAGAGGTCTTTTTTCGATAAACTTCAAAGACCTTTAAATACAAGTAAGTCCAGAGGGAAAAAATTATTGGTTAAACGACGGGGAGACAGTGGATCTCAATGACAGGGCAGGGAATAATCGTTTCCATAATTAATATTTCAGCGGCACGAGATTACCTCCACATTTTCGAGCACTTGTTAAATTTCTCCTGTAATTTTCGCAGGCAACCCGTGACGTTGATTTCAACGAATGAGTCGACTGATAACTGAACAAAGATTGTTTTTGTTGGAGTCAAATTTAATCTTTCGGAGACAGAAACGGAAAATTGTCGGCGAAGCTGTTGACAGTCTTATGTATCAGCAGTAGTTCGTGACACTTACGGCCTAAACGTTGACACGACCGTCTGAGCGACCACGGGGCGACGAAGTTGGTTGGGTAGAACCAATACTTTTGTTAAGCCAACTAAGTCTGGAATATACTTTGCATCAATGATTACAAAAGTGACCTCAATTTCGTATAGATTCCTTGTCACTCTATAATTAAGATCCTTTTATTACAGTTAAAAACGTCTGATCTATAGGTTCTTGCAGGGCGATTTCCTCCAATAAGGACATATTAAATCATAAAACTTATTGCAGAACTTTATCGATGTGATTTTTGTTATGTACAAATTATACACGAGCGACAAACGGACACGAGAAATATCGTGATTTCGTTTTCAGTTGCATGCAACATCAGCGTTTATGCAACCGCTTTTGGTGTCTGTTGCAGATTGAATCCTCCACCCGTAAACCGCGGACCATCTGTTCTCTGTGGAGCAAACGGAGGTAGATTTGCTTGTTGGAGAGTTCTTTCTCGCTCTCTGAAAAACAAAGAGGGTGAAGAACGCGACTTATATTCCACAACAGAACTACAGGCAACTTGGAAGAGCGGGACAGACTCAATAACACAATTGTGTCGTGTTGTTGAGATGTTTAACGCTGCACTTCGAGCTGGGTCCAGTTATTGGGAAATGTTTCGCGCCACGGAAATGAATTATGGACAATTCTCCAGGTATGGGTTTCCGATGAAATTGAAACGATCAAAGGGAGTTTCTATTCTAAAACTGGTTTTTCTTTGTTTGTTCGCGCTCACAGATCAGACGTTACGTTGAGAAGGCTCCGTGAATAGATTAGTCTCCAAGGGTGAAACACATAAGCCCTCACCATGATTACTGAGATATAATATAAACCCTCCTCACAAAGGACATGTGTCAAGTAAACCAAAACTGGTGTGTATATTAGCTCCGTTCAACTTGACCCACATAGCAACCGGAATGTGTGGTGAACGCGCAAGTTGGGCGACACCATTAGCTGCATTGGATAGCTAATCCCGACACCGTGTCCCTGACGAGTAGGGAACCCAGAGAAAAAACCGTTTCAGGATTCAATTCCCGTCCGAACTCAAGGTCCTGGACTTATTTTTTTTTATCCACGAACGTATAATCAGTATAAATGCAGACAAAAAACCCACTAGTAAACGTAAGTTATAAAGAATGTTCCCATCCAAGTACATCAGTCAGGGTTTCCCAGGATTCTAAGGATTTAGGAGAACTTGACGCAA
The DNA here is from genome assembly GCA_036872915.1 of Nanipora kamurai. Taxonomy (NCBI): domain Eukaryota; kingdom Metazoa; phylum Cnidaria; class Anthozoa; order Scleralcyonacea; family Helioporidae; genus Nanipora; species Nanipora kamurai. The sequence continues at coordinate 634,392 of JBAHVQ010000401.1, read as the reverse complement.
GTCATCTTGGAGTTGTAATACGTCATCCCTCCTAACTCCCCAGACGTTTCGCCTTCGGTTCATTTGCTCGAAATTTTAAAACCCATTCTTGTGACGTATTTGTGGTCAAATTAGCATTCAATTAGCACCGAAGACACAGTAAGCCATCTACTCTCTCCTCGACTGACTGTTCCACCATAGTACAGTATTAACCCAGTACAGCAGTGTTTCACTTGGGGGGGAATCCTTCACCTCCTGGCGATTCCTGGTATCGATTGAGTTAAATGAAGACGTACCTCTCCCGTTAAATTCCTAAATTTGCGGAATTTTATCGTACGATACTCAAAAAAGTTCGTTACTCTAACAACAAAGTGACCGAAATGAACTTAATTCATCGCAATTGTAATATACCAACAAACGTATGATCTTTCTCGCATGGCAACTCAATTCATTCAACTATTATTTACAATATGAGCTGCCGAGCTGTAGGGGATTACTTATCCAATGAATGCATCTGAATGTGTATGTTTACGAACTGTTTTAGGGATACGAAGCATTTGAGCCAGGAAATGCGAAGGAAAAGGTGCATGTAAATCAGGACGATGTTGTATCGATATTTACAATATTGATTAAATATTCATTTTCTTTTGTTTTTATATTATGAATTATTAATGAATTGGATAAGAATGTTTCAGTATTCGCATCGAGCGAAAGGTTTCTTACTCGTAATTAGCTGTTCGTTTCAAAGACAAGGTTATTTAAATGTTTTGTACTAAACAAAATGAAATCTACCCAAGCTCGCATAGTCCATTGACATATTCGTATAAAACCAGCTATACCACATCATTAGAACATTAATTCAACTATATTAACTATAGTAAGTATTAACTTACACCTGTGTGTACTTTTTATCACTTTAATCCAGTGAAATTACACAAATCCAAACTAAATAAGTGCACAAGATATTCTCGCGACAATTTAATGCTATCCATGAGGATGGATGTGCAGTGTTTCAATTCTATTTCAGAATCATCCTCAGGGCAATATTAAACATAAATTCACAACTATGCCACACTGCTGAAGTCAACTGAAAAAGTTACTTACTTGGCTTGTTGCTCTTTACGCTTTTGCAGGTAATACTTCTTCTTAGCTTCTTGGAGTTCTCTGGATAGTCTTTCCAGTTCATACTTGTATTCTTTTACTTGAGCTTCGTACATATTCAACTCTGACGCCATGCTTTTCATCTGCTTTGTCTTATCTTTGAGGGTTTGTTGGTACATTTGAAGTTGCTCGGCGACTTCTGGGCCAGGCTGGCGAGCTAGAATTTGCTTCAATTCCATGTACAATTTTTCCTTCTCCTGAATCAAGAGCTCTTTCTCGACCACCTATAGGAAAGATATAAACTATAGTGTATTGTACTGACTGAAAGAAATAGGAGGGGTCACACAAGTTAAACAAAAAATATTAAAACCGGTAGGCGAACAGAAAGTTTGGACATGTAGCCGACGAACGGACGGACGGACGGACGGACAGACAGGTAGATAGACAGACAAACAGGCAGTAAGACAGCAAGGCAGAAAGACAGCAAGGCAGAAAGACAGAAAGGCAGAAAGACAGCAAGGCATAAAGACAGAAAGGCAGACAGACAGGCACGGAGAGGGAAAACAATTTGCACGACATCTAGTATCGTGGGATAAGGTTAGGAGGTATATAAACACGAGCGAGACACATTTCTTTCTGTAGTTGAATTGAATATGTAAAAAGCGATCGAGCATAACAAATTGATCTTTAAGCCGGGAAGGTTTAAGTTATCCCTCCAACGTGAGGTAAGACAAGTTATCATTCATATAACCATACAGGTATTACACTTAATAACTAGTAATGTTAATAGATTAGTTTAGAAAAGTAATATTAAAAAATTACGGATGTTTGTGACGTATTCCGTCTTCCTGACTTCCTTTCTCGAGAAAGAGCTAAGGGCAAATGTCCCAGTTGAAGAGGTATTACTGAGCTATCAGTACCAAATTTTTAGTAAATAAATGGAAGAAAAATTTTGAAAAGTACTAACCTCTTCCGTTTTTTGAATCAATCTTCTCTGCAATGTTTGTATTTTTTGAATCATTTCGTACGTGCTTGGATCACTGCCCTAAAATACAGAAAGTCTGTAACACATTTTGGCAATAAATAGAAGATGTTTAAAAGTTGGCAGGGTGGGATGGAAAGGGAGGGGATAGGAAAGGAAAGAAGAGGAAACGCTGTTGAAAAGAGAGGGGTGGGAAAGGAAAGACAAGGAAAGGGTTGGAAAAGGAGGGGTGGGAAAGGAAAAAGACAAGGAAAGGGTTGGAAAGGGAGGGGTGGGGAAGGAATGACATGGAAAGGGTTAGAAAGTAACGGGTGGGAAAGGAATGACATGGAAAGGTTGGAAAGGGAGGGGTGGGTAAAGAAAGACAAGAAAAGGGTTGGAAAGGGAGGGGTGGGTAAGGAAAGACAAGGAAAGGGTTGGAAAAGGAGGGGTGGGTAAGGAAAGACAAGGAAAGGGTTGGAAAGGGAGGGGTGGGTAAGGAAAGGGTTGGAAAGGGAGGGGTAGGAAAGGAAAGACAAGGAAAGGGTTGGTAAGGGAGGGGTGGGCAAGGAACGACAAGGAAAGGGTTGGAAAGGGAAAGGAAATGACAGAGAAGGAAAAAGATGGAAAGGGAAGGGATGGGTGGGAAGAAAGGGGGAGAAAGAGAACGGAAGGGAACGAAGGGATGGTAAAACAAGAAAAAGGAAGAGAGAAAGAAAATTAAACTGTGGGAAACGAACAAGATAATCATGGAAGACAAAGTTAAAGGAAGGGGAAAAAGAGGTAACGATAGAGAAGCTATCAATGCATGGAAACAATAGAAAGCGAGATCTAACTTCCAGTTTCCTCCAGCGGTGGATGTTCATAGGATTTTCCAGTTCCTCTTCAAGTGCTTTGCAACGTGTCCTCTCCCTAAGGAGTTCACGTTGAGTATGATAAACCTCTCGTCTGAAGAAGAAAAAATAATAGCAAAACCCATTGGTGGATGTTCCAAGCAAAGATGACCCCAGATTAAGTCAACATGTTGACTCGTTTCCTGATACACGTCACCATAACTCGACCATGATATATATATATAGTACTTTGGAAAACATGTTTCTATAGCAATATTTCGGCACCTTTCCTTTTTACCAAAGTAACATAAAATTTCACACTAAAGTTCACGACCACGGAAAGGGCTTGAAAAGAAGGATTAGTAAGTGCATACTGTGGGCAAGCATTTGATTCCTTCGAAATTACCCCGTGTACTACATAAGATACTCGATTAAATTATATATTTTTTCCAGTCACGGTGGAAGGGTTGATCTACGAATGACTACATTTGTGTCGCATCAACAATCCAGAAGATTTTGTTATTTATTGTACGAATGAGGCATTGCCTCAAGGCTTTATAGTCAGTGATTAACAAAGAATCTTCCTGCAACCGTTTATCATGATGAACGGATTACGAACAACGACAGAAGTAAAAATATCCTCGAAAATGTTAAACGCCTGGCAAGTCACGCAAATTTTCTTCTTCAAAAATCCTTCTGTAACAATTAGATAAAACACGGCCTACGTCAGAACAGATGTAATCTTTAGACAGATCTGATAGGCGACCTGTTAAGTAGCATGTCGCGCAAAAAATAAGGTTGTGTTTCCGACCTCACTGGCCAAGACCCAAATCCAAATCAGATGAATGACTGGGCGAGTCGTTGACTCAAAATAGCTTGCGACCGAATTATACCCATCGTGAAACTAATGCATGCGAATGGACAAGCTGCCTACCTTAGGTCTTCGATGTTAGCCACGTTTTTAGTTAGAATTGCTTTTTCACGGCGTAGTTTCTTGATCTCTAACTTGAGCAACCTTATATCTTCTAAACGTTGGCGGTACTGGATTTCCCCTGAAGGTGTACCAGAGGATTAATTCATTTCTCAGATGACAAAGTTTGACGGGAGTTCCAGTTTACTGGCAACAGTGTTCTTGCGAGAGCAAGTTACATCACTTAAGGCTTATCAAACTCGTTATTGACATATGGGTTATTGGCAAGGTAGTATTTCTTCAATATTTCAGCAACTCATCGGGTTTATATTTTACAATTTCTGACGTGCCGCTAGGTACATCTCAAATGAAGTTATGGATATTTCAACAGAGATCAGCTGCGCTTAGTTGACCATATCATACAAACGGAAGGATCTTGAATTGGCACGAATGATAGTACAAACGCTAACACCTCTGCGGGGATCCACGTCTTTGTTCTTGAGTCAGAAGAACAACGTAAGCAGAAATACACTAAATTATATCTGTTTATATCCGCATGGCAAATAATTTGTTAACAGTTTGAAATTTGTTGAAAAACGAACGGCATTTTTTTCAGTTTACGAACTGTTAAGTCACCATTAATGTACGACTGAAAATACCTCGCGATCTATATCATATTTAGGGTTTTATTCACTTGCTTACAAATAATTTGGAATTTACATAGTGGGAGTTTGTGGACCACTTTTGGCCTGCACCGAAAGTTGGACTCCAGATTCTTTTTGAGATTTAAATCGAGGTAAAAAGCTGCATTACTCACCTTTGTTTAGGGTAGATTGCTGTATTTTTATCTTTTCATAGAGAAGGGCCAGCTCATCATTACGTCTGACAAGTTGAGTGCCAAGAATATCCCTTTCATTGATGACCTAGGAGAAGATAAGCAAAGAACGAAGGGTTTTGATTCATACCTCATTTATGGTGTGGTCAAGATTTTCTTTTGCCTTGTACATCGCTTTTAAAATTAGAGGTAACCCGCCATATCTTGCAAGTTTGGTCCAGCACGAAAGGAGCAGTTGCTCGGCTATGGGTGCAATCTCCTTCCTCAAGGCGGGAGATGCGCCCTCACACTCCTTCGATTAAATAAACTGTATTGCCCTGACCTGGTCAAGTTCTTTTTTCTGCCGCATTCTTTCTTGATCAGCTTCGGAGATAATTTTCAGTAACTTCCTCTCCTCCGATTCTTGCTGCTCAATGTAAGCCTTAGATTCAGCAGCTTCTTGTTTCATCCGCTGTAGTTCGGCCTTCAGGGCGTCTTTTTCTTTCTCCACTCGTTGGTGTTCAAGATGCTCTTTCACGAGGGCTGACTCCTTGGCAGTGATCTCCTCCTTCAGCTGGTCGATTTGGTGGTTCATGATCTTCAGTTTTCGCTTCATTTCGGTAATCTCATCTTGCGACTCTATCAAGTTCTTGCTGTACAAATTTCTGTCGCTACGGACAGCTTCGTATAAGTTCTGCAAAAATGAAAATAGAAATTAAAGAGCAAAATTAACACACCCAGCATCCTTAATTTACTTTTGACATTTTTTACTGCAATTTTCCCCTCCTTAACCTGCACAAGCAAATAACAAAAGAGAAAATAACTTTGAATTATACAAGGTTTTAAGTCGTCAGTAATCATAGTATCACATACTAATGTCAGGACACAAATGATATTAGTAATTAAATGGGATTAGATGTTCGATCACGGCTCAGGAGTGTTTGAAAATACGTCAAGAGTCTACGGCCATCAGCACTTCTACAAACCCTCACTCAGCTTTCAGAGACATTTCCTCACTGATAGCCTTCATGTCACGGTAGGGCTTTGAATAAAATATACAAACAATCAAATGAACCAACAAGGATGATTAACCCAGTTAGATGACTCAACAATACCTGTTGCTGTTTAAGTTTAGTTTCGGCTTCAGCTATCTTCTTTTTGTAGTCAAATATCTGCATCTCTCGCACTTTCACGTCCTCCATGTGTTGTAAAACCTTTTGCGTCAACTCTCCTGCTTCGTTGATGTATCTGTCGCGTTCTTTTTCCAGTTGAAATATGATCTTCCTCTGTTTCTGAGCTTCATCCTTGTAGTTCTATTAAAGGATGTTGGCAGTAAAAAGACTTATCAATTGCGAGAAAGGTCCGAAAACAGGAGTAGCTTTTGTCGGAGGTTTTTCAAAAGAATGAGCGACGATGAAATATCTTATGTATTGACCAAGCTAACAAGGTTACCAAGGAATTTACTATATTTCTTTACCGTTTTTTAGAAGTTTCATTTTCCTCACCCCGTAACCTGTGTTTTACCGTCATGTTCCCTTCAGTTACACGTTCATCAGTTGTCGTTCTTTTATAAAGGTAGGTCTTACAAAAAAGCAACTTTGGTGTTCTAGTATATTTTCGGACTCGGACTTTTTCAATGTAGATGTCCACTGTTCCTTAATTTTCACTGAAATCGTTTTAGGAGTTTTCCCTGTTCCGGAATCAAAACCGTACTGCTTGGGGGAGCAATATCGTAAGGTTCTGACTGCTCAACAAACCTATCAGTGCGTGGCATTTTACGTAATGATAGCAAAACAAGCTCAGCCTTATGAAAACACGAGACTCCAATTAAATACAAATAGATAATATGCCAATATCATTGTGACAAATGAAAACGGTGGAAACTCCATCGTAGGAAATTTCATTGGATTTTCTTGAGGTATCCTCTCCACTCACCTGGATTTCTTGTTCCAGGTTTTTACGCGTTTGCTCGTTGAGGCGGACAAGACCAAGCTGTTTCTGCGTAGCACTTGCGGCTTTGAGTAAGTTCTAAATATTAGGAAATGAAAATTAAAACAGTTTGGTTCTACAGGCCTAAAGAAAAATCGAGTTATGAACATGACATATGAGTTTGAAAAGAGCCTTAATTGTTATATACATATTCTTTTTCTTATAAAAATGCTATTAACTGACGTTTATAGCTAACTGTTATGTAAATAGAAAGTGATGAGGTATTCCAAGGGAATGTTAATGGGGTAAAGAAGTGGAATTGCGGAAGATCATGGAAAGTTGTAAGAATGATTAAAAGGAGGTAATTAATATTAGTCTTAAGAGACGGCTTCAGTCTAAAAATTCGTAAGCTTTCCCAATGAAGGAACATCGTACTGAAAGGAGCCAAAGGACAGGATTGCAAAATCTTCAAAGGAAACATCGAGACCGATTTTTTGTTGGATCTATCTATTTCATTTTTTTTAATTGAACTGTAAGCCTGAGAAGATAAAGCATTCAAAAAATCCAATTTCAGTTTCTTTGGCTCTACAGGAAAACCTTGATATGTCACTGGTTTTTACCTAAACAATGCAAGAACATCTACGAACCTTATTTAATATGTCTCTCTCCCGCACCAAATCATCAATGATCTTCTTGTCAGCTTCTGTTTGCTTTTTACCTGCCTCCAGTTCTAGGAAAAATTGTGATGTCTTCAGAAGAAGATGGATATGAAACCGGGTTGTAAAATTTTTCAAATGCAGAGCAAAATTCAGCGAGGCATGATAAAGCGGATTAGCATTTGGTTAATTGACAAGCAAATTTACAGAAGTTTGTTGACATCACAGAAACCATGATAAAAAACTCATTTTCTGAATACTGAGTCAGTTGTATAGACGTTCAGATTTTATTCTATAAAAAATAAAACAACAAACGGAGACCACAAATTCCAAAAATCCCACGAACAGAATAGAATATTTTTTTTACTGAACAAAGTTATCAAACGACCAGCAAACGTTCGTCAAGCTGGTTATCTCAAAAAAACGATTTTTAAGCGCAGCGTATGACATTTCGCAGATTTTCACACAATCTCTACCTTTTTCTAAGCCACCAATTTGACTTTTCAGAATTTCTTTCTGTTGCTCGACTTCAACTTTCTGGTCTTCAGTCGAACGCAGTTTCCTCTGTATGGTCTCCCTCATCTTTGTCAGCCGAATGGTGTCTTGTTTCATGTTACTAATCTCGTCTTCCTTCGCCTTCAGTTCCAACATTTTTTGCCCGTTCTCGGCGGCCAGTTGGTCGCAATTCAGCAGTTGACTCTCAAAGTCTTGTTGGACTTTTGTCAGACGAGTGTTGAGCAAGTCGTTGTCCTTCGTAGATTTTTCATTCAGAATCTACAGTAACAATAAAATGGATGCTTATTCGCTATTTGTCAACCATCATTTACGTCCAATTTCATTTCTCATACACGCTATGCCCATTTCTTATTGACTACCACAGTATGTCTTTCTTTCATTCTGTATCTATGTGTCAGTAGATCTGCTTAGCGACCCATCCTCCTCTCTCTATCTGACCTTTTTGTTTATTTGCCACAATCTGTCTATCTGCCTGCCGTCGGTCTTACAGTATATAGGAATTTTAAGTGTAGTGTTTCACTCTAATGAAAGATTTGATTTCACGTTTTCACGATTTCGGCAATGCAGTTCTTCAAAATTCTCATTCTTCGCAACATACAAACTATGCAGTCCTCTACTTTTTAAATTTCCGTCTCACTGTCTGCCCCATTGTCTGTCTGTCCGTCTACTGTAGTTTGTCTGGTAATCTGTCTTCTTGCCTTTCTTTCTGCCTGTGTATCTCTATGTCCGGCAGTTTGTCTCACTGTCTGACTGCCTACCTGGTTGTCTCTCTGAAATCAGCCTGTCTTTCGAGAGTAACCCTTTACAGTCCTTTCGGAGTCCTTCCCCTCGTCTTTTTGTCTTCTTTTACCTGAGCCAAACTTACCCTATGTTCCTTCAACTGCTGTTCAAGTCTTGCAATCTCTTCTTGGGCTTTCAAAAGTTGATTTTGTTTCGTTTTTAGGTCGCCAGCTTTGCTCTCAAGTTCATTCTTTGCCGTCGTCAGTTCCCGTTCCATCTTCTCCTTCTTACGACTTTCGCGTTGTGCTTCGTTGTTTTTTACCTGGATGTCTTCCTTTAACTGTTCAAAGTATTAAAAAAAGTATGAGAAATAATCACGGACCAAAAGCAACAACGACCAGTGAACGTATCTGAAGTTAAACGAACACGGAGTTCTGACAACTAGAGTCTCACTAGAAACTACCAAAAGTGCAAAATTATACGAAGAAATCCCAGGGAAGGAAGTTTAGAAAACAAACGCAAAAAACACCAGGCACCGGATGGTAAAAGTCTGGGTTCCATTTGTCATAAAATGCATTGTGGGATGCAATAGGGTGTCTCGTAGTCTCGAAGTGACCAGTGACTTTGCTCCTGGGATCTCCTGTTGGTCCCGTGCAAGACTAGACCCAAAGGTTAATTTTGAGCACTGTATACAGTGAACAGTATGCAGAATACAATTACTCTCGAATCGCACTTCCTTTTCCATCCAGAAAAATACTGGAAAGTTGAAAGTTTTTAAAACTTTTTCCTTTGTACCTGGTGGAAAAAGTTCAAGTTAGGAAGAAAGTTTACTTGGTAATAGGTCTTGGAAAGAGGTCTTAGAAGTAATTTAGGATTTAGAGATCTAAAGGGTAAAAAATGGATATGACAAGGGTGATGTCAATGGGGTCGAGGAGAACATATTATAACAATGCTGCAGACAAAGCAATCAATACCATACTGTATTTTCATGATACTAAAATAGTTCTGCTTTTGATCAAATATATTTATTAAGTAATTACCTCAGCAATTCTCATTTCAGCTTCTCCCTTCTCTTGTTCAGCTTTTTGCTGTTTTGCCAACAGAGCAGAAAGATCTTCACGCAGCTAATAAGGGACATAATTAATTAATGATCACTTAGTATAAAGGAATTAACCACAGAAAGTGGAAAAAGGAAAAAACCTCTGGGCACATCACACACACACAAACAAAAAAAAGAGCTGCTTAACAGCCTATCTAATCACTAAGAGATTCAAAACACAATACCTTTGTGATTTCCAGCAGTTTTTCATCTCTTTCCTTGGTAAGATCATCCTTGATTGTCAACAGTTCATTGATGCTAAGAAAAGACACAGACAATGATGAATGAGTAAAAACTTTCAGGGTACCAAAAATTCATTAAAGATACTTTAATCCCTCCTCATACTCATATCAGCAGAGGTAATCATGTGAGGAAAGAAAGAAAAAAACATACAAGGCTGATATCATAGAGCCTGGTTCTAACATAACCATAACAATCAGATACCAAAATTAATACATCTGAAAAGCAGGGGGACTGGGCCCTTGTGGCCATGCTCACTGTTCCCTTATATTGATGTCTATCCTAAAAATGCGGAGGCATCAATTGAGGGTCCAGGTAGGCATAACCAAGGCCCACTTCATTCAGAAGGGGTGAGGCCCCATACTATTAAGATACATTGATATAAAAATAGGGATGAGACAATTTACATTTCCTGGAGTGCTGTAAGACACTGAATCCATGAAACAGGATAGCAATGTAGCTATGTTAATCATTAAACAATCAATTTTCATCAACAAACCTGTGATCTTGTCCCATAGACAGGCCTGCACCTTGTTCTACAAGTTTACTTAAGTTTGAAATTTCTAATTTTAAGGACTGGATTGTCTCTCGAGCTCTCTGTTCTTTGTCATGAGCTGCATCTACCATTTTCCATGCTTTTTCAATTTCCTGTAGAAAGATACAAGATAATGTAATATAAACTGGTATTATATACCAAAATATAGAATAGATTTCAAACACTGGTAAAAATAAAATGTCAAACAAAATGAATTCCCAAAAAGGCTGGATAACATTTTTTACAAACAATGACAACTGTATTCTTGGTCTATGGTAGCCCTTACCTTTTTCAATGAAGCAATAGTATTTTGATCTTCCTGAGAAAGTTTTAAAGCAGTCTGCACCTTGGCTGCATTGGCCACAATTTCTCCATTTAATTCCCGGCATTTTTGCATCAATCGTTTCTCACTCTCATGGGACTTCTTCAAAGCACGATGTAATTTCTCATACTCCAGTCTGAACTTCTCCAAGCTTTTGTCTCCCATTAGCTCTCCGAGAACCTAAAATAGGTCAGCAAAATTGTCACTGGATGACTAAAAACTGTGAAAAAAAATTCCTGAGTAGTTTTATGCACTCCAGATAAACCCACTTTACTCAGAGATGCCATGCCAAAGTCATAAATAAGTAGAACTGGCTTTTAATGGCATATACCCAGAAAACCCAAGTGAAATTTTGTGAATCATGTCAAGAGAACGTCAACGGATGGTTCATAAGTACCAAAAGTTACATGTATTAGTTAAGTTACTCCTCCATATAAATTCAAACTGCACAACAAATGTTCATATAAAAAAAAATTCTATTCATTAATCAGTCTGTTAAATGCCAGAAATCTGGCATTGCCACCCAACAAGATGACTTTGACATCACATGCAGTGCCTCAACAGCTATAAACATCCACTATCATAGTAAACTTCTGCTGCGTAACTTTATATTTAACTCTTTGGCCGCTATAAGCACATTCCAGTATTTTACTGGCTAACACCAGACGATTTTATTCGCCGAGCAGAAGAGCATTGACCTTCAAAGAGTTAAAGGAATAATACATTTATTAATATCCGAACACAAAATCTCACCTCCTGAAAATCCCGTTCCAGTACTTCGAAAGCATTTTCCTCAAATGCTGGTTTGTCTTTCTAACGAATATGAAGAGTAACAAGGGACGTAATCACCATGTAAGAAAAAATATTCGGCTTAAACCTTATATTTCATTGTAATTACAAGTATCGTATCATAAACACTGTAGTTTATCCCAATAAAGCTAAAAAGTAGAAAAGTTGGAAGTCGAGAACAAATAAAACATAGACTACGTCTTATTTTGGTCCTCTCTTCACCCGCCCAATTTAAGTGTGTTGGTTGTACCCTAAATATCTTTCGCAATCAGGTACCCAAAAAGGATAGTGTGCAGCCGTAAACAAACTACCTTTGAAGTTGACTGAAAGAAATGCTTTGATTTGACGAGCAACTGAAATTTGACTGATTTCCCAGTTCTGCAATATATGCAGTCCCAAATCCCAGATAAATTGCTATACTTACCACTAATAACTACTACTTACCTCCATTCTAAACTAGTCTTTTAAATTTGCGTTAAAAACTAAAAAGTCAGTTGTAATTTCCCATTGTATAATAATGGCGGACTACCTGGTAAAATTTACTGTTACCTTGACAACCGAAAACTAGTCCCAGACTGCACCACAGAGTCTCACTGTTTCGCGGGGTTTCGCGCGAACAGAACTGAATTAATGCTGAACGACTTCCAGAACGTTTCCGTCATAAACTATTGTAAAATCAAGTCAACGCATTCACCAGTTGTTGACCGATTTCTTTGCCTTTTTTTGTAAAATTTCTTTGCGATTTCTTGTAGACCCTCTGATGCTCTGCGGTCAAGAAAACCCACGAAATATACTTGGCAAAAGAGTTTGGCTATGTATCAAGCCCAGTACCAAGTACTAATCCTCAGCTCGAGTTCTGAGCCGAGTAACAACGGGTAATTGAAAACACTGGCCTTGGCGTAACTTGGGTTTCAGTATTTAGAGGTGTATGAAATTCAGCCTTCCGAGAAAATTTCTTTTAAAGAAAAATAAATTGCTTTTAAGTCATTCTACAATGAAATAGTATTCGTGGCAAATCACCTTGTGTAGGTGGTGTGCAACCAATCCTTCGAGATTCAAAGGACAACAGCATTTTCGCCATGTTGGATGGAATTATAATTGCAGATAAAGAAAAACCTTTGTTAAGATCATCCAACATGGCGACCATGACGTAACGTGCACACCACCTACTTCAGCCTAAATTGCTCGAAAAAGTTGTGGCTTAATACATAAGAAGCCTGAAACTCTCCGCAGTTATTTCAGTCTTGAGCTCAGAAACAACGTACTGTACCACGTCGTGTAATAAGCCGAGCACTCGTTTCGTTCATACTGCTCCATTTTAATTGCGGGTTTAAATAGATAAATTACACGAACCAGATATGGTACGGATATAAAAGTAAATTGCCTGTCATTTAGCTACCAGTTATGAATATCATAGATATCACGGAGAAGGCGCCATGATACGTTCGATAGAAAAACAGTAATCTTTGAGTAGAGCTTGGTGAGTTAGTCTTCTTGTCCCTTTTTTAAATTTCCAACATAGCTGCGTGGTTGGCAACGAAAACCAGGCCTACCTATCGACTCTCCTCTATTAGTGTATCGTTGAATCAGCCTGGAAAATAGTGCATAATAGGGACGTCTTTCATTCAGCTTTAGTACAAGCAGCTACCATATTCGCCAGGTGTTTATCCATGCTTTAGCTGAAGTCATTAAAAGAAATCAGTGACACGATTTTACTGCAAGTACATTACGAATATTTTCCCTTAAAACATTGTTTTTCCAGGTGCAACAGGGTGATGTCCATTGAGTCAGGTTCATGTTTCAATGTAACATACGCTGGAAGCCATCCACCACGCAAGATCATGAGCACAGGGCCATTGATGAAACAATATCAATGGGTCAAACAAGTGAGGTTTAGTGTTATGGTAAATAAAGGTCACCATCCAGCGTAACTTGGTTCAGTACTGTAAACAAGTCTGTCTCTCTCGGAAGAAGTATAACACATTAAGGGAAGCCTGTAAGGGAAACATTTTCATCGTTAATCAACGGCTTTTTTAGTCTGAAAGTGGTCTACTGAGTTTTGGTATCTCGGCATGAAAATGCTCACATAAATTATGATTACGAAGAAGGGAAAACACAAGTGGTGAAAACTAAGAACCAATGCCCTAAATCTCAGTTGTTGTGTACACGGTTAACAAGCTTAACCCTTTACCGGGCAATGTTGCCAAATGGCAACATACTAATTTTACTCTGGCTAACGCCAGACGATTTTAATCGTCAAGGGGAGACCTCCTGAAAACCTGCCCCGAAAAGGGTTAATAATTATAATCACTAAGTCATCTCTCGGCTATGCCAGAATTTGGCCGACCAACGAACGTTCGCCAAGCTAATGTCAGAATTTCTTATCCTTTTTCCTCCAAAAATTAACCCATCATATTCGGCAACGATCAAGGTATTTTGATATTTGGACCAAGGCTCACGCGGGTTTGGTTAGTACTTAGTCCTCTCAAAACAATTGACATGGGGGGTTTCAAGGGTTACTGAACTACATGAAGATTTAGTTTTCCACCCTCCGGGAGAAAAATTGATCGTCGAAACCTCGTGGAAAACCATGTCTTAGATGGAGACGTTACCTCTGGAATCATAATACGTATTTGGTGTGCAGGGGGGGTTAGTTCTAGATTCCCGTTTGGGTTAAGATTAGTTACTGTTTGTGTTAGAGAGTGGATCTAATTGTGACCGCGTGAGGGACTGGGGGAAGCGAGCAGAAAGGCCCCATGTCGGCCATGTTTGGCTTCACTGTTTGAGTGGTAATCAGCCACCAAGTCTATATAGCACTCGAGTTAGAAATATGATGGTCCAGACAATATATTTAAATAGGGGCATAACAAAGACATATATTATGAAAATATTTAATGAACTGACGTTTCGTCAAAGTGAGATAAAATTACAAACTCTCGGCTTAAATATAGCATAATAGGCTATTTACAAAAATAGAACGTGATGTAACAATAGTGAGAGGAAAGACGATACCTCATGGTGAATATATTAAATATATTGTCTGGGCCATCATATTTTTAAATCGAGTTCGCTTTCCGCCTGGATCATCAATTGCTACTATTTTGAAGAAGTCTATAGACCTTTTTCATAATGACGTCAAACGCGGAATGCGAGATGTTACATGAAATTTGATTGGCTCAACAACGACTTGCATTTTCACCGAGCCAACCAAACTTCATGTAACATCTCGCATTCCGCGTTTGACGTCGTTATGAAAAAGGTCTATATAGAGTTCAGTGATCCTACCCTTTCCCTTTTCGGTTCCATTCCCGCACGTTGGTCTCGCCTTTGCTAACTTCGGTCTCATGCTCTCTCTCCTTGGTTACGTTTCATCCTTTCCTTCCTTTATTCCATTCTGTCCTTCATCGGTCCCATTTATTCCTCACCGGTCTTATCCTTTCCCTCTTACATCCCTTTCCATACTCGTCTCCCCTTCCCGATCCCCATTTTCCCCAACGAAAACCTCGCGCGAAGATCCCCAGAAGACAGAAAAAGATTCCTCTTCCCTCTCACCTTCTTCGGACTTTTTTGAAAGTAAAAACAGCCAAAGCAATAAATATGATCACCACTGTGGTTATTAGTATGATCAAGGCAACACTTGGATAGCAACTCTAGATACAACAAAAGCAGATTGAGTTGTGGTTAATTGCTGGTTTATGTAGGGGCATATGAACTGGCGTTTGGTTATGTCAGAAGGACAGTGCTGTACAATTTGGACAGGTGAGTGTTTACGTGCGAGTGTGTTTGTGTGAGGGGAGTTGCATGAGTTGTGTGTGTGGAGTATGGGTGAGGGTATGGGTGTGTGTTGTGTGGGCGAGGGTATGGTTGTGTGGGTGTTGCGTGGATGTGTGTAGTGTGGGACTGGGTCAGGGTGTGTGTGGTGTGTGGGGTGGATATGCGGGAGCGTATATGTGAGGGCGGGGCAGTTGTGAGTGCGAAACGGAGCTCTAGGTTACAGTTAGCGGAGAAATAACCACTCTTCAAATATTTTAATTACGAATGCAACAGAAAATGACATAGTGTTATAGACGAATTTTTAAGGAAATATTGGCTTCTCCAACCTGTCCATCTCGATCATACAAGGTTGGGCATGGATTTCTGGGCTGAAAGCTACCAGGTGGGCAGTATTGGTCGTACCGGCAAACAACAGGGACTCCGTCTGGATACTAAGGAAAAGAAGAAGAAAGTAAGAAAGAGAGAATAAGAAAGAAAGAAAGGAAGAAAGAAAGAGACAGAAAGAAAGAATTAAGACAAGCGAAAACACATACAGGAACAAAAGGCAAAAAACCTAAAACAGACGGACTGTGAAGTGAATATACAAAAAGACGTAAAAGCAAATGCTACGTTGGCAGCATTCAACGATACGTAAAAAGTTAATACGCTGAAGAACTTCTAAAATTAACATTGACATGTGCTGATTAAACAAGAAAAGTTCTTGAATTTCCCTCATGAATAATTAATGATTTTACAATGATTTGGGGAGGTCATCGTGGACAGAAAATGGTTAAATTGAACATACTTACTGGACAGTAGAAGCCTTCCGGGCATTCTTTACAGTGAGACTGTCCGCGTTTATTTTGGTAATACCCACGTTTACAAACACTACAAGAACTGGCATCCTCAGGTTTGCAGGTGCCTATAGCAATGAGTAATTAATGATGGGAATAAAAAAATTTGGGTAATAAATAACTAAAAAAAGAACGGTTACTCAAGGAAAAACTGTTTGTTTCTATAACTCGATCAAACAAGTGTTGCTCACAATTAAAAATAAATAAATAAATAAACAAACATATAAATAAATAGATGATAAATAAACAATACTAATAATAAATAAATAAATCAGTAATATAAAGCTTATTTCTTCTTACCTGGTAGGCATGCAGTGCATTTAAGCTGTCCTCTATTGCTTTCTGTATCGTAACCAACCTTACACTGTTGACAAGCAATGCATCCCGAGAAACTTAATGAAAGCAAGAACATAGAAACGCATGAAAGATCAGATTAAAAATTTGAGCTACACGGTCATTGAAACTATTTGAATGAGAAACAACAGGAAAAAAAGAAAGGAAAATACAACTACTAAAATCTTCATCTATAACCATGATCTATAACCAAGACTATTTTCCTTGACACATAAAAAATGGTCCCAAATTTTAGTTTTCAAACCAAAGCCGGTCTGTTCATTTTAAAGAAGTGTTTACAACGCAAGCGGCGGCGTTGTATCGAATATACAGTACAAGTACGAGCTGAAGGTGAAGTGGTTGTATGTCCGATGCAACACCGACGCGAATGTTCTAAAGTACTCGTGAGATGACGACTTACCCGGAAAATGCTCAGGTTAAGGGTTTGACACATAACTGGTATGGGAATCTGAAACCGCCACTAGTTGCTGTATCAAATGATACAACCACTAGTGGTTGTATTATATTCACAGGCACTGACATAACTGGTATGGGAATCTGAAACCGCCGCTAATTGCTGTATCAAATGATACAATCACTAGTGGTTGTATTATATTCACGGACACTGACTAAACATTAATTTCTTTTGACTTTTCCTCATGAATTATTACTGAGTTTTATATTATATTTTAAAGCTATTTTTTAAATAACAAAGAACAAGTCGTGTTGAAAGCATTCTGTTTCGAAGACATGAAAATGTGGGGTAGTAATACCAAGAAAAGATAACGCAAATTCGGAAATAAAATACGATGTTTTCTCTTTATTACATAAATTCTTGCCCATTTTGAACTGTACCTTGATGGAAGCATACACTAATGAATAATAACTTAAAATGATGCGGTAAATTTCCAGAAGGCTTACCTGCAATTTTTTCCCACTGGACATAGGTTGCATCCTTGCTTGCCTTCTCTGTCCTGGTATGTGCCTGGCTTACAGACAGAACACGTGGAATCGTTCTTTGAATTACCATAGTGCCCTAACACGATCATTAATGAAGCATAACTTTACGATAAAAGGAAATGAAAGTGAGGTAAACAAAGACCAATACTTTTGACCTTGAACATTTACACATGACATACAGTATAGCTGCAAATGACAACAATTAGAAGGTTGAAAAGGTAATTTTTCTGTCGGAAACTTAAGGAAACCAGACCACTCCCGATATATTCTACATCACTGTTTAAAGTCATTTTTTTCAAGCAAGGCGGTAACAATACCAGACGGGCAGCGATATTAACACATTTTCATTGCGAGATTTGGGTCGTTAAGTCATTAAGAAAGAACAATGTCTTTCCTCGGCTAACTTTAAATTGCGTTTTTACAGTAGCATGCATTACCAGTGACCCTAGATTGCAACAAATATGACTGGAATGTTTGTTGTTTGAAGTTTTGCACGATGAAGTTACTCTTTTTGTTAGTCAATAGACTTATGGATTGTTCCTCGTATAATTCTTATCTGAGCTTTTGGTGTAACCTACAAGTCTTACTGCTCATAAATAGAGTGAGGGTTTACCTTTGGGACATAAGGAACACTTGATTGATGCTGAGTGATTAGTGAAACTGCCAGGTTGACAAACATCACATTTTAAGCTACCAGTTGAGCTAGAAATGTGATGGAAAGACAATGTTCATTTACAATGCACTACAATACCATAAACGATACAAAAAAGCATGTTGCAGTCAATATCAGTCTCTTTACCATGAATACCTACTCATCAAACTTTCAAGGGCTACTCGATGATAGAATTCTTGTTACTTAGAAAGCATGCACTGCTCAAAAAAAATTGACAATACCTACCTTGAAAAAGAGCCAGGCGGACAAGATGGGCAATTCTTTGCACCTATGTTGGGTTCATAATGTCCTGCAGAAAACATGAATGACAGACATGTAATTAAGTAATATTTTTTCTACATAATTATGTAGAGCCATTGATATGAGTGAAGTAAGACGAGGTTTACATGGTCATATGGAGTTAAAACACTCGTTAATCAACAGAGCAAAAATGACATTCATTCCTTACTTAAACTACGCCTGTCATAAGACGTGGTTTCTTATTCATATAGATTGGCTAGTTTGCATTAAAATCACGAAATTTACCTTCTGGGCATGGCCAACATTTAACTGAGGCTGAAACATTCGAAAAAGTTCCGTGACCACAGGGTTGGCACTTGGTACTTTTAGGGACACTGTAAAGAAAATTGTTTTATTCTAAAGAGGTTCACATGTGTATACCTATTACAAAGAAACTGAGATGCAATACCTTGAAAAATACCCTGGCTGACAAGGCAAACATTTAGCTGCACCCTTGTTGGGTTGATAATATCCTTAAGAGTAAAAAATGATAAAGTTAAATGCATTATACTGTACATCTATTTATTATATGGCAACGTTTGTTTTCCGGTCTGTACGCAAAATGACGCACAATGATTGGCTGCCTAGCTGTGCGATAAGTTTGCGCACAGACCGGCTAGCACTTTGAGGCGCTAAATTTAAACGATTTTAAAGATTTATACCTTTTCCAGGCATATAATAAATTCCTTATTAACCTCGTTTGTTCGGTCTGTACGGGAAAGCATTTGCCCTCGGAAATTACGCACAGACCTCGCTCCCTCGTCGCTTGGTCTGTACGAAATCCTCGGGCAAATACTTTTCCGTACAGACCTCACACTCGGTTAATAAGTAATCAGTATTTAATGGGCAGTAATTTATAATTACTGAACACTATTTAAAATTGTAATTAATATATACAAAGTGAGTGTTGAACTGCATGGAATTTGCAAGGCATGCAGTAGTCAATCCCATAAAGTTCGGACGCGAATACTGTATGTTACTTATCTAACAAATGCATTTGAAGTTTTATGTTTATAAATCGAAGGAAAAGATTACGGTGTCACGCTACGCGTTCAGTGTGTTCAAACCTATACAGCCATACACGAGATATATTACCTTGAGAACAAGGTAAACATTTTTTTGAGTGTGTTGTATCGGAGAATGTCCCAGATGAGCATCTCAGGCATTGGGTACTACGAGGTAAGCTGTAGAGAAAAGAAAATTCATTCAAAACACCATACTGTATGTTATCTGTATCACAGTAACAGAAATTATGAATAGTAAACAGGACGATTAGAAATCGTTTTTCTGAGTAAACGAGTTTGACGAATGTCCCTTAGTCGTCTGACATATACCAAGCTTCCACATGAACCGACTTTGTGTTCAGCTATTAATATTTGGATAGTAAACGTGATATTTAGCACACAGGGTAAACAATTATGGGAGAAGAAAGTTTAAAAAAATCAAAAAGATGTAGTTTAACTTAATTTTATTAGTTATTAGCAATATCAGTGATTTGGTTTCACAAGGTGCAAATGTAAGAGAAGTTACAGTATTTAAACTTTGTTGCCTTGGTGTCTCTGTGGTTTGTATTGTGCCATCATGGGAATGAGTGGATTACTGTCAGCATTAATGAACTTCATGAAAAATTTTATCAAATCCTTCCCAAGGTTGCAGTAAAATGCCTGGCTTGGGAGAAAATAGAAGATGGACAAAATGTTTCTCTTGGAAGTGTGTAAACTTTTTGGAGTAAAAAGAAATTTTCAGGTGACATACACTTTAATTTTACCTTATAGTCCCATTTATTTTCCATTGTTAAAAGCAAGACAAACTTTTTTTTTCATTCTCAAAGACAATTGGTTACCTTAGGCCATTGTAAGGTGGACTGTGTTATATGCTAACCTCAAACCCTCTGGTGTATAGTGACAAATCCTGATAGTATTAATACAAGGAACAGGACTTCCATCATGTCACAAAGTTTTAACAGTTACCTTGAATAATAGCCTGGTTGACAAGGTAAACATGCTGTTGCACTCTTATTATGTTGGTAAAATCCTGAAGGAAAGATTTAACATCAGTCAGTACTGTTTTAACATCAGGGTTTGTCATTATAGAGTGTAAAATGAAATCCAGAACTTGGAGCAGGAAAAAACTGACTTGATAATATGCCAGTCACATTTTTTTCATTCTTCCTCGTTTTCATCTCTCGTTACTTCCTTCTTCCATGCCTTCTGCCCTGCTGTTGACCTACATTACTTCATTCCTCCTTTGTATTCTTTCAACCTTCCTCTGTCTCTCCCTTTCTTCTTCCTTTCTTTCCTTCCTTTGTCCATTCCTTCCTCCCTTCGACCCAACCTCCATTTCTTCCTGTCTTTCTTTTTTCTTCCTTCCTCCTTCCCTTAGTCTATTCCTTCCTCCCTTTCTTCATACCTCCCTTTGTTCATTCCCTCCTTCCCTTCCCTTCCTTTCTCTGTTCCTTCTTTCCTTCTGACCTTCCCCTCTCTGTCTGCTCTCCTTTCTTCATTTCTCCTCCCTTCTTACACTCTTCTCATTTCTTTATATGAAGTTTCTTGTGTTACTGTAATCCAATGTTATCAGAAAAATCCCCAAAATACCAAATAAAACTTACCTGGTAAGCAAGGTGTGCAGCTTTTGCTACCTGGTACACTATCAAAGTCAAATCAAAGTCTCAATAAATATAGCTTTCAAGTGTTAACTTTTATCTGCTGCTGACAGTATTAATTATTACAATTAAAACTAAACTGTAGTTACAATTCCAGCCTGACAAATACTATGTTCACTTGTATCAACTTCACAAAAAACAGGTAAGTATAGTAGACAGCCCTATTCATTTTATTGAATAATCATACTTAAACCTTGTCTCCCAAATAGAACTACTGAGTGTTTATCTCTGTATTCAGTGAATAGAAAGTATGGTAAGTACAGTTGTTCAATGGTTGGATGGCACTGCCCACTGGTTAGAACTTATCTGCTGCTTAAGCTATTCAGGCTTTGAACACTTGACCCCAGATATCTGGTGACACATCCTGATGGTTATGTTAAAAGGACCAAGATGACCATCACGTCACAAAGTTTAACGGTTACCTTGAATGATAGCCTGGTTGACAAGGTAAACATGTTGTTGCACTCTTATTATGTTGGTAATATCCTGAAGGAAAGATTCAATATCAGTTGATACAGCTTTAACAGCAGTGTTTGAACATCATAATTTAGAGTAAAATTGAATCCAGAATCTGGAATAGGAAAAACCTGTCTCACATTTTCAATGCGAGATTTAGGTCCTTAAGTCATCAAGAAAAAGCAACGTCTTTCCTCGGCTGATTTTAAGTTGCTTTTTTACTGTAGTAGTATGCATTACCAGTGACCCTAGATTGCAACAAATATGACTGGAATGTTTATGTTGCTTGAAGTTTTGCACGATGAAGTTACTCTTTTTGTTAGTCGATAGACTTATACAATCCATAATTCTTATCTGAGCTTTTGGTGTAACCTACAAGTCTTACTGCTCATTAAAATAGAGTGAGGGTTTACCTTTGGGACATAAGGAACACTTGATTGATGCTGAGTGATTAGTGAAACTGCCAGGTTGACAAACATCACATTTTAAGCTACCAGTTGAGCTAGAAATGTGATGGAAAGACAATGTTCATTTACAATGCACTACAATACCATAAACGATACAAAAAAGCATGTTGCAGTCAATATCAGTCTCTTTACCATGAATACCTACTCATCAAACTTTCAAGGGCTACTCGATGATAGAATTCTTGTTACTTAGAAAGCATGCACTGCTCAAAAAAAATTGACAATACCTACCTTGAAAAAGAGCCAGGCGGACAAGATGGGCAATTCTTTGCACCTATGTTGGGTTCATAATGTCCTGCAGAAAACATGAATGACAGACATGTAATTAAGTAATATTTTTTCTACATAATTATGTAGAGCCATTGATATGAGTGAAGTAAGACGAGGTTTACATGGTCATATGGAGTTAAAACACTCGTTAATCAACAGAGCAAAAATGACATTCATTCCTTACTTAAACTACGCCTGTCATAAGACGTGGTTTCTTATTCATATAGATTGGCTAGTTTGCATTAAAATCACGAAATTTACCTTCTGGGCATGGCCAACATTTAACTGAGGCTGAAACATTCGAAAAAGTTCCGTGACCACAGGGTTGGCACTTGGTACTTTTAGGGACACTGTAAAGAAAATTGTTTTATTCTAAAGAGGTTCACATGTGTATACCTATTACAAAGAAACTGAGATGCAAACCTTGAAAAATATCCTGGCTGACAAGGCAAACATTTAGCTGCACCTTTGTTGGGTTGATAATATCCTTAAGAGTAAAAAATGATAAAGTTAAATGCATTATACTGTACACATATTTATTATATGGCAACATTCGTTTTCCGGTCTGTATGCAAAATGATGCACAATGATTGGTTGCCTAGCTGTGTGATAAGTTTGCACACAGACTGGCTGGCACTTTGACATGCTAAATTTAAATGATTTTAATGATTTATACATTTTCCAGCCATAAAGGTATAATAAATTCTTCATTAACCTTGTTTGTTCGGTCTGAACGGGAAAGTATTTGCCTTACATACCGGTAGATTTTCTTTCATTCTCCAAATATAGATGCATTATTTAGTACAAAACCAAAATGATTGACAAAAACTTACCTGGTGAGCAAGGTGTGCAGTTTTTGCTGCCGGGTACACTTAATCATAAAAACAAAACACAAAACATCTCAGTAGAAACACATAACTTTCAGGGCTTACATTACCTTGATCTCAATAATATGTACTGCTATACAGTATTTTAATTCATTAACAAGCAAGAGTGCACTTTAATAGTTACTCTGGCTAATGCCAGACAATTATTCTCTTGACAGGGATGAGCCCTGGATGTTACAGAGTTAATTTAAACTTTGCAGAAAGTAGTGCATAACAAATTATGTTCAATACCTGCTTATATAGCCTGCCAGACATGGTTTACAATCAGCTTGTCCACTTTTGTCTTGAAAGCTTCCTGCAGGACATTTGGAACAATTTGCTACACCCACACACCATCCAGTATAGTTACATGCCTCACAGGCAGGATTGGCTATGTACAATCATAGAATAATACAGATAAGGGTGTCAATTAGAACAAAGTAGATTTTGGTATTGTGTGTGAGTAATCTTCGCATAAATCAGTATGAACATTAGGCTAAAGGCTCTCTTCCTTACATGACTGTAAATAGCAGTTACTTTCATCCTGCTCATACAGACGGAACCGTTTCGGCCTTTTGGTTCTCATCAGTGCAGTGCTGATGAGCAGGATGAAAGTAACTATATATATATATATACATATATACCGTATATATTATATGGTATATACCGGTATATATATGTATATATGTGCATATATATAATACAGTATACTGTATAAATTATACCTGTATATACATGTAGATACATTTATTCATTCATACATACTGTACATACAGCACATGCATATATATACGACATACTCAGTGCATACACATATTAGGGGTATATACACAGACACGCAAAGGAAATAATAGACAGAAAACATATGGTAACAATATATTCCAAATATGGCAGGGAATAAACTTATCAAGTCTAGAAATTTATTACTAACATTTTTCACAAGGTTATTTTAGTTGTTGACTCACTTCAACCAAGCTGATACAGTTGACAATCTAAAAGCTGTATGACTCTTGATAAGCATTATATTTTGGGCAAAGACACCACACAGACAAAGAACAATATACAATTTGGTGAACAAAAAAGAAGAGATTACCTTAAATTTGAAGCATTAAACTGTCTGAATGATGAATACATAATTCCATTTAATTTTGAGAAAAAGCTGACATTGACAATACCTAATTTACATTATGCTGGAATATGAACTTGCTAAAGCACAATATTAGACCACACATACATTTGTTTGATATAAATCCTGGTAAACATTTTGTGCAATCAGTTTTAGAACCATATGACATGTCCAAATGGCTTACAAAACCAAGTAAAACTGAAAGAGATGGAATAGGATACATTTTATGCATATTATGATAGTGAAATATTGTCTATACTAGTTACATGTACATGCATTTATCACATACAGTATACAGCATGCACACATACAAAAAATACTGTACACTTGTCTGGAATTAAGTAATTATGATTTCTTACATTCATTTATTTTCAGTATTCCATATCAAATGAAGGAACATGGCTATGTTATTGTATTATTTCAAAATCTTCCTCATATATTTTTGCTGTTGATTGTAAGATGATATCTTGAGTCTGGTATAAGGGGAATG
>JBAHVQ010000401.1:561803-584961 GCA_036872915.1 Nanipora kamurai | reverse complement strand
CAAGAAACAGAAACGGATCGCCGTTAGCTGCCCTGACGTAATGTTCAACATTGACAGACCGAGAGGCGGAGATAGTCGGTTCGTGGACTTCGCAAGGAAATATGACATTAAGAAGATAGTTGAAGCAGACGGACGAGTGCGATGGTAAGGGACCATGAGGTGCTTAATGCAAAAGCAAGAGACTGTTTCGATTGAAAACATCGCAAATACTGCATCTTGCGATAGAACTAATCACAAGGCTGATCAATTTTATGTGTGTAAATAGCGCAGGACGGAGTTTCAGAGTTTATTTTGTTGAATAGCCTTTCAGGTTTGCAAAGGTGAATTTCAATAAATTCTTTGTGGATTTAAAACTTGTACAACGCTAGAGCGAGTCTTAAAACATTGAACGTATTCATGGTAGACGGCAAACGGCAGAGGACATCAATCTTCTGCCGCACGAATCTTAACATCTCTACTTATGCATAAAATTCACCCGAGTACTTTGTTTGTTCTCAGGTATGGCTGCCGGCGCGCCATCAAACACAGAGAAAGTGCCTCATGTTCTAGACCTAAAGGTCTGGCAGTTCCTCCATGTGATCTTGAGAACCTCGCTGATGCCATAAAGTTGATCATGGGAGAGTGCGAGAAGGCTGGTTTGTTTTGTGAGTTACAGGAAGGCACGTTGTTAGGTAAGTTCAGAGACTTTTGATTTGAAGAATGTACAGATAGCTCAATTCAAACCTCAGAAGACTCATTCAGAATCACATCCCTGGAGAAGACCTACTCTGAAACCAACTCCAGACGCACACGGTAGACGTCGTAGCTATAGCTCAGAGCAAGCAGGACCGTCACTTTTGGTTGCAGAAGTTCTCTTTCCAGGTGACAAGAATGACAAACTAATGCTATTGATGAGTCCTTGGAATCATGTTTATTCTAGAAAGACATCCGTCTTCGAGAGGTTTCTGTCTTAAAGATATTATTGTCTGCGATAGATGGTCACCTTGAATAAATATTACCCGACTGATGACTTCTCTTAGAGGTGTGTACTTGAGAATAGGGAGCTTGAGCAAACGACATTTTTTCACAAACCGTGTGTGGACTGGATCGAAAACGGCCTTTGTCATGTATAGACCTTTTTCATAAAGATGGCTTCCTGCACGGAAACGAGGTTCTTGAGTCAAAACCAAGTCAAGAAAAACTCTTAGATGGCCCCCGGCGAGAAAATCTCTGCATTTGGACACAAAAATAACTGTGAAATATGTTCATAAGCTTTCCCTAAATTTGTTTTGATCCACAAGCTTCGTCTCCGTGCGAGCGGCCATCCTTATGAAAAAGGTCTATACTAAGCCTTTCTCACCTTTGACTTCCCCCTGACTATTCGGCTTTGCATTTGTGTTGGAAAGGGAAAAATTCTTTCTGAGAAAGGTAGGAAAATTCAGAACCCATTAATAGCCACTGTATAATGTGACAACTGATTTGTCGTTTCATGTTATAAAACGAGATCACCGACGGCAAAACACCTCGCTCGTCGTCGTTGATTTTACACAACCGGTTGCCGACGCTATTAAAAACGTCTACATTTCTTCCAGTTGTGTCTGTGACCCAAAAACAACGCTTGCTTAAACTCTTTATTGACGTCTGCCTGGGACTGTAAAATTTGGGACGATAAATCCAGTGATGTCTGATTATGCAACAAAGTTCAATCTAAGTTATCTCTTGTGATCGACAGGTGCCGTGAAAGTGAACAAGGTTCTCCCATGGGAGAGGGATGCCGATCTTACATTTTTAACGGCAAACTACAGCGCTTTCAAAAAACTTGAACCAATATTCAAGGCTGCTGGCTACAGGTTAACTTCTCACGATGAGTCCGTCTGGTGTTGTGCTGATGGTCGGAAAGCCGGGGGAAAGTTTACCATATCGGCTGATGGATGGGTGATTGAACTTTATGGTCAACACTTAATGGAGTCGGAAATGCTTGTGGCCAGGGATGAATCACCGACTAAAGTGAACTTTGCAGGCCAAATGGTGACAGTTATGCGTAACCCAGGACTATTCGCGAGAAATCGTTATGGTAAAAACATCTATCGACACCAGGAACATTGGTTAGATCGGGGAAAGGCGTCCGGTTGGCATTTCTATAATCCTGGCAAGTTTGAAAGATGTCCAGTGAACGGACACTCAGCCTGCCTCAGTCAGTACTCTGCTGACGGGAACATGCAGTTTGAGAAGAACACATGCCCCTGTGTTCTGTGTAAACCTTCAGAATAAATACGTTGTAAAGTACAGGCCGGCAACCACAGTAGGAAAAAAGCTTATGAAATTTAATCGGACTGCTTTAAATTGAGGCAAAAGAGATGTGTATTTAGTGGGGAAAAAAAGTTGACGTTCGCAACATGCATTAAGGCCGTTTTCCAGTTCAACCGTACCGTACCGAAACGTAGCGTATTCCTTTGTAAAGAAAGCTCTCGGGCGGAACTAATGATTTTAAGACAAAGGAATACGCTACGTTTTTGAGCGGTATGGTTGAACTGGAAAACGGCCTTTAAGGTTGTGTTTACGCACTGTGACTAACTGGGCCGAGTTCTTACTTAGATGTATGTTAAGTTGAGAAGCAGTGATTAAAAATTACAGAATAAATAATACAGAAGATGTTCAACTCAGTTTCAGTATCTCTGGTGTTCATGTCCTCAAACTTCCGGACACCGCCATTTTTCCGATAAGCGTTCATTTGAGTCGGGCTTGCCACTAGCTTTTAGTATTAACAATGGAAATGAAAAGAAATTGGGTTCCACGAGCGTAGAGTTACTCTTGAAGAATCCCAGAATATCATAATTAACTCTTTAGCTTCCAGTCGTACA
Source organism: Nanipora kamurai (assembly GCA_036872915.1). Classification (NCBI taxonomy): domain Eukaryota; kingdom Metazoa; phylum Cnidaria; class Anthozoa; order Scleralcyonacea; family Helioporidae; genus Nanipora; species Nanipora kamurai. The sequence continues at coordinate 582,121 of JBAHVQ010000401.1, read as the reverse complement.
TATTGGTACGATTTAATACATGCAAATCGAATGCATGTACAGAGTTAAACAGATTTTGTTCCATAATTGTAGCTTCTTTTGAAAATTGCGGAAGTCAAAGGGCTAACATGCAGGTCTGTAGAGAAATAATTGCACCGAACAACTTAGAGGTAGTCGAGCGATGTTGTGAAGGAACCTTTTGCATAACGCTACTTATTGATGGTTTGCAACCAATCCACTGAGATTTAAAAGACAATGATACGGCGGCAATTTAAAGTTCCACCAAAATGGCGACAGTGCCAGTGAATGCTCGGCCATTTGTAGACACAAGTTTAGACAAGCTTTAAGAATAGCAAAGCAGTATCTCAGTTTCATGGGCAGCTGCTCTTGGGTAAAAAAATGACGCAACAAAAGTCGATTAATTTTCGTCAATATAAATCAATATTCTAGATCTGTGTTGCGTCTTTTTAGATTTAATCTCTATTAGAGATCTAAAGAGCTAGATAACAAATATAAATCTAAAAAAAAAAAACGTTCGACAGGTTTGGGAAATGGATTGTCATAATTATGTCACAGTAAATAATTTTAGTAGAACCAAAATTTCCTGGAGACATAATCGGGAGTGGTTGGCGTAAGCGGCCCAACACTCACAACTTGCGAATCGGTCTTTCTGCTTTGAGACGACAGATGGTGAAAAGATTGTCTAGGATGCTTTTCGCGGCACTTTGACCAAAAAATCGAAGATAATGCGTTGCGAAAACGCCTTTGCAGCAGGCCATAGATTATGGGGTTGAGTGAACTTTTCAAAAAGTTTACCCACTTTGCACCGATTGTCACTGAACGAGGCAGATGAAGATCACGACCCTTTCCAAGTTCTAGTATTCGCATAATGGTGTAGGGAGCATTACAGCACAGGAAAGCTGCTATAACGACAAGTATTTTACGCGCTGCTTTTGCCTCGCGCTGTCTGCCTGTCTCTTTTCTCAAACTAACAATGTTTACCATCCCAAACGTGCCAAGGCTAAAGACTGCCGGTGCGATGCACTGCGAATGACGCCTGGCAATTTTAAAAATCTTATAGTAAGCAACGAGCATAACGACCAGAGGAAGACCGAAGTTGATGAAATAAAGAATCGACGTGAAGCCAATCTCGATTTTATCGCGACAAATGGAAGTAAAAGTGCAGAAAAGGTAGCGTTCGTTGAAGACATACCATTTACTGACGGCTGGAACGATGGAGAATATCATTGCCTGGGTCCAAACGTATGCGATTGACCAGAGCGCTTTCTGCATTGTCATTTTTGCACGATATTTCAAAGGCTTGATGACGGCGTAAAAGCGATCGATGGAGATCATGGCAAGGGTAAGGATTGCCGAAATCCCAAGAATTTGGTTCGCAAATCCGGTAAAATGACAAGCAAATCTACCGAATGGCCAGCTGGAGCAAACTAACGCAGCCAGTGAAAACGGCATTGCCAAGACAGCCATTAAGAGATCACACATCGCTAAGTTTACGATGAACACGCTAGAAAACTGATGACGAAGAAGTCTGTCACGATACACGACAAAACCAACAAGGAAATTCATAATTAGCGCCGCTAAGAACATCAGGACAACACTGATACCGAACAAAGTTTTTTCTGCTCCCTCATGACCCGTCATCCTCGGTAGAAAAGCGAAAAATCCAAGATAAATATAAATATAAATCCTCGTTCTCGTAAGGTACTTCAGGACAATATTACCAACAACTCAAAGGTAACGTTTCCCCTTTTATGATCTCACAAAACGACAAAGTTTTGAAATTGCAACCAGCGTGAATACTTTTGTGGACTTGTATCAGCTTCAAACAGCAGTTTAAAATGGCCCTAGTCCTTGAACCTCCAGCCTCGGAAATGACGAGTTTGACGACCGTTATCTGAAAACAAATTTACATCTTTTTTTCTCGCGGCTTTATTCAGCAAACTGTTGCCATATTCTTAACGGAGTTGCAACGGCCTAAGACCACGAATCCGGTAGGTTGTAGAGAACAGCGAAGAAAAGTAATATTGATAATTACACCAATTGCTTCTACGCTTCGTTGATCCTATTGGCTTGAAAAACTCATTAATGAAAAAGTTACAAACTTAGCATAAGGTGGCTCGAGGCCTGTTTATTGTCATGCAAATACCCTGAGATAGAAGGCGATAATGAGACAAATTCATCTTGTTATCTTCCGACAAAAATTTTGGTCTTTTCGTCATCTAATAAGAGAGCCTACCTACTTAAAATCATGCGGGGAGCAAGAAAATCGTTTCAAACATCACTTTTCCAGTGAAAATCTTTCAAGTAATTGCAATTTATTTCAACAAACGAGGAATACCAATCAGTCGCCCTTTAACGGACAGCTGAGAAGACAATTATTATTAGTTCAAGTGCGCCTGAAAAGAATCGTTTTATGCGCGGGGAAGGACTTCAACTAATGTAAATCAAAGGACACTCGCAGCTTGACTCAGTTCAAAGTTCTAAATATAATTTCCTTCCAACGAAAACCGGAAGAAGTAACTTCCCCCCTCCAAAAACCCAATAGAACTTCCATATACGAAGGTAACTGTCGAAATATGGTGTTTGAGAAAGAGTCAAACGCCTTGATGATGTGACCAAAGTTACTGTATACAGAAATATTAAAGACGCTTGCTTCCTTCATAAAATATTCATACGTGGCAACAAACTGAGAATATACTGGAAGCAAAGAGAGAATACATTATTCTTTTTATATTGTAATAACTCTCACCGCATCTTTGGAACTCGAGACGACTGTTCCTCAGAAATAAAAACTAACGATAATTGTTCCTACTGCGTATTTTCCGGCTTAATTATCTATAAATGCGGTGAACGGTAGCCGACGACTTTTGTCTCATTTTCGAACGGTGATTGTGACAAAGAAAAAACAATGACTTAAATCATCTTCTATTGCGTCAAAATTTACACAAATGATTGCTGCTTAGCTTTAACTGTTGACATATTTAAATTTTAAAGATAACTTTTGTGGAGCTATATTGTTTCCTGTTTGGATTTGAGTAGTAGTACGTTTCTAGCCCTTACCAAAGCAACCTGAAAGTTAAAGTGAAAGCAAACCAGGAATGTTGAAATTTTTAAAGAAAATCGTTGTATTTCATCGTGACTTTAAAAAAATAGAAACTAGATTATGAAGGATTTTTCGGCGACGGAAACGTGGAAGATGAAAGATAACTATGGAAATAACGCGGAAAAATCTCAAAAACTTGAAAGGTGACGAAAGGCCGAAATCAGAGAAGGAATTGTTAATTCCACAAAGGGAGTGTAAAGTTTTTCGTGCAATTTCATTAGGCAAACGTTGTGATAAAAAAATAATATTTACCGCATATCCTATGACAATGGGCACCAAGTGGTTTAACTTTTGTCTTGGAGAATATATGTAAACAAAAAGCGGTTCTTCAAATTATTAAAATAACGGTTTAACATGTTTTAAGCAAAGTAAGGGGCCGCATCTACCCCTTTTAACTTTGCAAAACTATAGTTAAACGTACGTTTACACACTGCGATTAGTCGGACCGATTTCTGGCTTAGGTGCATGTTACGTTGAGAAACGGTCAGCAGAATGCTTTGTGGGCTCAAATTAGTCTGTATTTTGTTAATTACCATGCAACTAAACCAGAAATCGGTCTGCTTAATCATAGTGCGTAAAGGTACCTTAAGGAGATTCCCTAGTTCTCTAGGGTAATTTTTAATAGCAGACTGGTAACTAAATATGGCTCCGCTGTAAACGCATGCGCAGATGGCGATCTTGTCGAATCGTTATTCTATCACGACAACACTGTCCGCATCTCCACTTGAACTTCGTAATTAAAGGAAACAGAGTAAACTCAACAATGTATCTAATTTTCAGAATTTTTCACTGGACAGAATTTTTTAAAATCCACTAAGTTCATTGCAAAAAAATCTACCATGACAACCTACCCTGATATTTTGATATTTTATTCTTATGAGGAATATCTAACCTCATGCCAATTTTCAGAAAAATTCACCGAAGAAATCCAAAGATAAAATGTCTTAGATGTTATAATCATAAAAATATGTCAATGTTCCAATTCTATTATTACCACCTTAACAATTGAAAATTGCACAATTTGACAAAAAAACCCCTTGAGTTTATCATGCTGTTTCCACAGATGGACACACTTTGTACCAAACATGCAACTATTTTAACAATAGAAATGGTGACCCTACTAATTACATCCTGTAAACATAGGAACTGTAAGGAACCACCTTAAACCAAACACGCATAAGTATGAGAATTTGAATGGCACAACAACTTGCCATGCCATACACCCCCCAGACCCTATGCCTTCCCATTACAGGCAAAGCATTCAACACTATGAGTACAGAAGAATTTTGTCTCACAACAAAGTCTTTCAGTAATCACACATGTGCAAGATCCTAAATTAAACCTAATGTGAAAAATGTAGTATGTAGTGTTAATGAGGAAATTTCTGGTAAATAAGTGAAAATGTAGTAAGGAGGGTTAAAAAATGGAAAAATAATTACTCAGGATCAGTGGCTTAAAAATGATGGTCAAAAAGATCTCAAAAGTCAAAGCCATTTGATGACTCAAAAAAATAAGGGAAAAGAGCATAAAAATTTAAAAAATTAAGGGGCATATGTCTTCATTTTAGGAGGGAATTTAAATACTTAAAACTGGTCAAAGTTCATCAGAAATATCAAAAAACAGTGGGATCTGTTTTTATGTACATTTTGCTTTGGAATGCAAACAAAAAAGTCAACAAGGACAAGTTATACATTCTAAAGTTCTCTCATTTACCTACAAAACTCCATAGTTATTCCAGATGTTCTCTCATTTTTGTGTTCCCTGTAGTGTTACAACAATCTTTCTGGCCCCACCATGATCACGGTGTTCACATAGCCAAATTCCTTGCCATGTCCCAAGGTTTAGTTTTCCATCTGTTATAGGCAAAGTGAGACTTGCTCCCATTAGACTTGTCTTTACATGAGCTGTGTAAAAAAGCAGTTTACTTGAGAATTGTTTGAAAGATCAGGCATTTTACTAATGGACCATGTAGGTACTCATGATGCTAAGCTCTCAGTGTCATGTGGGTAGTTCCAGTCTCCACAGGGGGCAAATTTGTGTTACCTTGGCATAACTAGAATTTTAAATTATGTACCAAACTTGCCATTTTCCCCCTGGTAAGCCTGGAACTACCCATGATGCATAGCAAACTTAGCAATAAGATCTATTGAAACAAAACAGTGTAAAGTAAGATTGGAATACAGCATCCAATTTTACAACAGTTTCATGAATATGAATACAGTGTGTGCCAAAGTAATGTTGCCTTAGTCATGCTTCCTTAATATTCTTCACAAATTACCTTTTATACAGCAAGTGATTTATGAAGAATAATCATAATTTTTAACATGGTAAGTTTTTTATATATACTGTAAGGTTAGTAAAAATACTGTATGGTTAAGTTTAGGGTCATCACTCAAAATGTTAATTACTTGTTAATGTGCTTTTTGGCAGGTGACCACCCTTTAATGGTTTTCTGTTTTCTAAAATTAATCCTAGTTAAACAAGAAGCTTTTCTCAAGTTAATCCTTGGCTAGTAAAACCTATTGAAATGAAGAAATCAAAAGGCTTCAAAAAGTCCTTCAACCATGCCTTTGACTGATTTTGAAGGCTAAGTGGCTCAACCAAACATGTTTTGATGTAATGGATAAGGTTCATTCCCTCTGTCAAAATTCAATTTTCTAATGATGTAGGGCAATACCAAAATTTTAGTCCTGAAACATGCAACCCCATAGATTAACTGCCAAAAAGCACAGCATGCTCCATTACTGCCTCTTGGCTCAACCAAAGGGTAGACTTCTGGGGGAATTCCCCAACCCTACCCGACCTGGAAAGTCATTAGAAAGACCCTGACAAGATTTGAGTCTTCTTAACTTTTGTCATCATAGTCTGGCCTCCATTTAACTAACTGGCTTAGAAAAATAAAACCATGTTGCACCTGGCATATCATCTGGGCCTTCTATTGTATGTTTATAAGGTGCATCTTCAGGGGCCAATCTGTTTAACATCATTTCCATATCATCTCTGACTGACGAATCCCAACATTCATTGAGACAAATACTTGCAGAGGTGTGTTGAAGTGTCAAGTTGGCTAAACCAACCTTGTATTTCTTTAACTCTGGAATTTTCTGTATTTCATCGGTGATAATGTGGACTCCTCGGCTTTTAGGCCGAATGGTAACCGTTGTCTGGTGCCAAACTGTATCTGCCATGGTATGAATAGACTGACTAATTTTCTAGAAAAAGGAAAAACCACACTACCGGTTGGTTAAAGCAAAAGTCAAAACACATCATTACCTCCACTTGTGCGTACCACTTGGTGCACTGCTGTTTAATACACATATTTTTCATATTAATTTCGTGAAATGACTCACCTTTAATTCGTAAGATTTGAGAAAATTACGGTTTTTCTTCCTTGGAAAGTTAACATTATCCATTTTGAGCCGCAATTATTACCGTCCAGCAGAAATCCGCGACAAAACAACATGGCGTCGCTTCGTACCACCACCATTGTATTTATAGAGAGCTTTATAGAGTAGATAATAATTTGGTGAAGGGAATGACTGACGTCGTAACGAATGTTCAAGGAATCTTGCGATGTTGATCAATGGCACTCCAAGTGCCAGCATCTAACATGGAAGAAACCTTTGGAGCTATTCGAGGAGAAAAGTATTCTTCGGATATGTGCTCCAATGGTCAGATATTCTAAGTGAGTTGTTGTACGATGTCTTTCTAGTATATATCGATGTGGAGTAATTATTGCTATTTGACTTTCTTTCACTTATTTGCAGACTTCCATTTAGATGCCTGGTAAGGAGGTAAGCTTGAAATATCAAATGAAAGACAGAGTGACCCAAATCATATGAAAATTACAACATAACAGTGGTACGGTATGGTGTGGTATGTTAAGGTATAGTAATGTATGGCATGGTATGGTATGGTAAGGTGTGGTATGGTATGGTGTGGTATAGTAAAGTATGGTAAGCCATGGCATAATATGGTGTGGTGTAATGTGTTATAACACAGGTATGGTATGATGTGGTATCATATAGCAGTGTATGTTGTAGTATAGATTGTTGCATTTTATGGCATGGTATGGTTTTATATAGTATGGAAGATCATGGTATTGCAAATAATGTGTGATGTGTTTTAGCACAGCAATGGTATGATATATTATGGTGTGGAATATGGTGTATCTTCTGGTATGGAATGGCATGGTACAGTATTATATCCCAGTCACGATACATTTTTAATAGTTGAAAATGTTGAAGATGGAAATGCTGTAAGCAATATGTTCTGGTTTCTGAAGCAGAAGACATTAGTGTCACCATATTTAATTCATTTTAAGGTATGGGTGTGACTTGGCTTATACTCCCATGATCATTTCTGATTCATTTATCCAATCTGTAAAAGCAAGAGACAGTGACTTCACAACAAACTCCAGTGAGTCAGTCATGTTGTTTACATTGTTTTATTGGTGGCTATTTTATTATCTTTACAGAACAACCAACATCACCTAATATCTGTTTCTTTTTCTGTTTATTTAGTGGATCGTCCACTCATTGTTCAATTTGCTGCAAGGTGTGGAAAAGATCTGGCAGATGCAACAGAGATAATTGTTCCGTAAGTATGGCACTTCATATTTAAAACTGAAACACCCTGTGCACCTTATTGCAGCAATGTTTACTTGAATTCAGTTTAAAAACATTTGTAGTCAGCTGTGGTTGGTCTAAATGTTATGTTGATCCCAGTTGCTTGTTTAATGAACAAAAGCAACATCAAAAATGCCCCTTGAATTTTTTTTCAGATTTGCTGATGGAGTGGATATAAACTGTGGATGTCCTCAAAGGTTGCATATTTTTTTACTATAATTATTAACTTGATAAAATAGAATTAGGTACAGTATAGCATCAAGGTTTTACTGGATACAAATTATCATCCATTAGGTGGCCTTCAAGAAAATTAATTTATTCTGGCTAATTCTAGGCAATTCTGGATAACAGTGGGTGACATCTGGGTGTTCATGTGGTATTGCCCAATGTATTGTCCAATAAACAACTGAAACACAATCCTGCAAACTGGAGTATGGTATAATGATGTGACCAGTTCTCATATTGTGTCTCTTTGAATTTTTTAATGCAGGTGGGCCATGAAGGCAGGTTATGGTGCATGTCTTATAAAGAATCCTGAGCTGATTGAAGACATGGTGAAGCAAACAAAACAGAGAGTTGGTGATAATTTTCCAGTATCCATAAAAATTAGAATCCATAATAACATAAGGTTTTTGACAACGATTTCTTTTATTTTTTTATTAAATTTGTTAGTTATTCTTATTAAGGCAGCACCAAGCTATGTATAATTGTGTTCTGCTGTATTCAGTTAACGTTTCTTTCACACACATGTAGATATACAGTTGACTTATGTCAAAGAGCTCAGCATGCTGGTGTCTCATGGATAACAGTTCACGGCAGGACTATAGAACAACGTTCTGAACCTTGCAGCCTGGAAGCAATTAAGTTGGTACTGTAAGTCAAACATATAATCTGATCTGAAACTTCCCAGAATGTTTAAGTCTTTCCTGTCCAAGGACTTTCCCCTTGGTGAGTATAATCCTCTGGCATTAGCCAGAGTAAACTACTAAAGTCTCCATAGGTTATTAAGGACCCATGCAGACAGGAAGGAGTTAGGCAAGAAATACTAGACTTCTACTATAGGCTGAACTGAAATCTAGATGTTGCTAAATTTGAGAGATTTATTACTTTGTAATAATAGGTGATATTTTTAATTCAGATAAAAGAAAGTGTATCAATACCAGTTATTGCAAATGGAGATGTCAGACGTGAATCAGATATCAATAATGTCTACCAAAAAACTGGAGTCAATGGTGTGTAATTTCATATTGACCTTTCTGGTTTCTTTTTGTGTTGCATTAAGTATAAAGTAGACATCCTGTCACATTTCTGCCTTTACTATATATTTTAGGGGTAATGGCTGCAAGAGGAATTTTAAGTAACCCAGCAATGTTTGCTGGTTTTGATACCATACCAGCTGAGTGCATCCAAGACTGGGTAATAGTCTTCTTCCTATCTGTCTATCTGTGTGTTTATTTGTCTGTTTGTCTTGTTGTTCATGCATTCATCTGCCTGTCAGTCTATGATCGTGTCAGTCTTTCGATCCATCCATTTGTTTTTAAAATAGTTTATCATTAGAGCTGACCATAGTAGTCCTTGAGCTGTCCAGAATTCCCAATTTAGTACAAGTCCAGCAGGCAAAAGTTATATCTTTTTGTAATCCTCAACATGTGTACTTTATTTTCATACATGATAACCCTGTCAATTTGGTAGCTTTCAGTGTTTATTAAGCATTATACTGTATGTCAACCAGGTGGTTCTGCTTCTTAATCCCCAGCCATCTTTATTTAGAGGTATTGAAATTGCCTAGGTCATGAGTGAAGCCCTAAAACAAGCAACCCTAACTTTCCTTGCCACAGCATTCCTTAGTTACTATAGCAGCTCCCAGATTTGGTACCAGAAATATGGTTTGACTCATGAATTATAACTCATGTTTGTGTGTGCAAACAGGTAGAAAACCTGTCGTGTTTTAAGTTTAATTTTATCTTTGAATTATAAAAAGAAAACAATAGAACAATCTTGTGCATGCAGTGAAATCATTTCCCTCCTTCTTTAATTATGTATCCAATTGTTTCTTTTCATCTCAAATAGTAGACCTTTTTCCTTCCAGCTAAATATAAGTCTGTCCTTGGGAATGTCATTTACAACATTCCACCATCACCTCATTTACATGATGGAAAAAGTTCTCAACAAACCAGGTACTGTAAGCTTTGCAATGCTTGAGTGGATGAATCTCTTTCCATAAAAAGTTAATGCAATGTTAACAAGGTATAATAATTAATAATTCCCTTGCTAGAGAGACGAGTCTTTAACAGCCTCAAGAGCATACCAGCCGTTCTGGATTACCTGTCTGAAGAATTGGGAATAACTATGACCAAAGACTTTATTCCTTTCAGAAAATAACCATAACTCTGTTTATATAAAATGTAAAAAAAACAAATTGAATCTATTTATGCACCACATTTAGTTTTATTGAAGTAATAGTGTGTATTTAACAAAGAGGGGATGTTTTAAAGGGAGAAAAGATGGGAAGTGAAAATAAAAAATGGGTGGGAAACTAAGGAAGGAGTGTTAGGGAAATGGAAGGGGAAGGGAGGAGAACAGACGGGATAGGGAAGGGAGGGGAAGGGAGGGAGGAGGGGAGGAGGAAGGGGCAGAGGGAAAGGGAAGGGGAAAGGGGAAGGGAAAGTTAAGGGAAGAGGAGAGGGAAGAGAAGAGAAGCGGAAAGCAAAGAAGGGAAAATGTAAGAGAAGGAAAACGGATGGAAACTCTACTGCTCTCTTTTTGAGCAACTTTGTAATTTTCACCTATAACCGCTGTACATATCGTACTGCTGTAACCAGTCATGCTGATAAACCTCAGAACCATTCATAGCAGTTTAGTATTTACAAAATACTGTCAAAAATTCCGCTTTATTTCAATGGAAGCTGCAAAGAAAGCTGCAGGTTATGCTGCTATAGACAAACACGTCAAGGTAAGGCTTTCTGCATTTTTAGGTTTTATTATGTGTGGAAAATACGTGTGATTGAACTGCGTGTCACGTAAGTCGTAACTGTCACACCAGATCGAACATTGGACAATCAATAGTGTGTTTCCATCTAATTGAAGTCAGAACTCTTTTCATGCACCAAAATAGCCGTTTGCAATGCACAGTTATCGAAATTAGTTCAATAACGATTCTTTTAAGGACCGGCATCGGATTCATGAAGCGTTCAGGCACCCCCCTCTTGGACACGCCCATAGGCGTCGCTGTCCTGATATAAATCGTTTTGTTTTAAATATCTAGAGTAACCAAGTAATTGGAATAGGCAGTGGATCAACCATTGTTCCTGCTGTGAAACGACTGGGTATTTAATAAGCTTACTAAATCTTTACAATGGTCCTTTTAACAAATTAAATTGTTGCTAGTTTTTTGTTGTTGTTGTTTGGTAGGATGCACTATTTATGCGAATTCTCCGTCTTAATTTGATAGCAGAGAGAGTTAAAGAAGAAAATTTACAAGTGAAATGTGTACCAACTTCATTCCAGGTTATTAATGCATATGAGCAACCTTTATATAAAATGTGAGACTAACCTGGACTAGCTAGTAATCTTCATGTAGCATATCCTTCTCTTCTCTGTAAAAATTGTGGATTTATACAATATTTTTTCCAATGCCATTTATTTTTAACCTTCTATTAATGGCTGATTAATGGGAGTCATTCTTGCTGGATGCTAATTAGATTCTGCCAGTTGACTAACTTACCACAACATTATCTAATTCAACAGGCAAAGCAGCTTATTGTGCAACATGGGTTATTTTTAACTGATCTGAGCAGAAACCCAAAGGTAAAGTAATAGTATAAGAGAACAAGATGACAACCATGAAAACACAATTACCATAGCAGAAATAACATGATATAAATGGAATGTTGTCATTGTGAGTCAGGAACTACATTATAAAAGTTATGTTCAATGTTTATTGGTTAAGTTTATGTTATGTTCAAGGAGTGGTAGCATTAGCTATGTTGTTAATAATATACATTTCCTGTAGCTGTACTGCAAAACTTTGAAATGGTTTACTTACAATATCACTTGAGTGTTTGGAGCATAAGCTTGACTATCCCCTCCCTCCATAACAGGCCATTTGACAGCCATGCCAAGGATTTCTTTATTGCTTTTTAATATGCTCTGTGTCCTGCACTTTTTTTTCATTATTTTATTTAATTTGCTTTTCATCCAGCTGGATGTTGCATTTGATGGTGCAGATGAAGTTGACGAGTCTTTGAATCTAATAAAAGGAGGAGGGTATGCAAACAATCCAAGAAGTGAACACTTGATACTCAATTGATTCTTTTCATTCCCAGTGATATTCCTTTTTTGTATTTTTTTCCTTCATTATTTTTCCACAGTGCTTGTCTGACGCAGGAAAAAATTGTTGCATCTTGTGCTAAGGCTTTCATTGTTGTTGCTGACGAAAGGTGGGGACTAATCTAGAGTGTCGGGGAGACATGTGATCTACCAGGACTTACTAGTATCAAACATACTGACATGTTTTTGCTTTGCTGTTTTAGAAAAGACTCAGACCAGTTTGGTCAACAGGTTAGTTACATCTTTTGTAGCTGTTAATAAGTATATTGAAATTCCAATTTTTTAAATTTAATACTTAGTGCCTGTAGTTCCACAGGGCCTGCAAAGGTTAGGATCAATGATGGTAAAATGTATTTCCTGGCACTTAGCCAAAAATCTCTCATGACATGGGAATTTACTGTCAAATTAATATCACTTTTATATCACAGTTCTTAAAGCTTTCTAAAATCCATTGCCGGCCAACAATTTCAAAAAGTAAAGCAATAAAACAAATTAAAAAAAAAAATCATCTAGTAAACTTGAATCTCGAGTTTACAAGATGATTTTTTTCGGAATTTGTTTTATTCTTTACTTAACGCTTTCTGGTGCTGTTTTTTTGACATTTATGGTAGCAGTGGGATGGTTGATTGTCCAAGCTTTCCCTCATTTGCTAAATTTGCTTGAACTTCTTTCAACTGGGTGTGAATGATGCTTTTATATTGTAACCAAATCAGGCCAGTTTCCTTTACCGGTACAGTAATCATCTTCTGGATACAACTAACGTATCAGAAATTTTCTCAAAATCTTGTTTGTGATGTTAATCTGAGTACCGGACAATTGTCTTTCCATTCTATTTTGGTATTAAATATTTGCATGCAAAAAATTTATTTTAAAACATTTATTTAGTTTTGACCTGGAAAATTTGAAATAGTGAAATAAACTTTAGATAAAAATTAATTCAAAGTAGTTTCAATTGCTTTCCCAAATGTAAGACAGCTTTATTGCCGAGGGTAATCTTTGGCTGCTTACACTGATGATACAACTCAGAATGTTCGACGGTTGTTTGGTATTTCATGCTTTTTTCTTTCAGTGGAAGCGTGGTGTCCCTGTTGAAGTCATTCCAATGGCATACAGTCCAGTAATGTTAGCAATGCAACAACTGGGATTAACTCCTGCTCTTCGAATGGCAAAAGAAAAAGCTGTAAGTCCTTCTAAAGTGTTTTACAAAAATCAGTTAATGTCAAACTTTGTAGCAACTCCATGTACAGCATGATTTTGGAGAAAAACGTCAAACTTTCCAGAAATAAAAATAATTGGGAAAAGCCAATGTAAGTTGGAAACGTAAAGTAGAAAAGCTTTCATTTAAAGCCATAAGTTTAAGAATGTTAATTGAGAAAAGTTTGATGGTTTCATGGGTCACGTTCAGCTTTATGATAGGTTTTCTTCGGTTTTTAGGGCCCAGTTGTAACCGATAATGGAAATTTTGTAATTGACTTTCAGTTCGACAAGGTAAGTTGAAAGCAAAATGATTCACTGCGTGAAACAAAATGTTTTGCTCAATGGGCAGAAACGAGATTCATTTTTGGAGCAGAAAAGGTAAATATTTTTTTTCATACAACCCATTTAGGTCGAAAACTGGGATGATTTAAATAGAAGTTTGATAATGATACCAGGTATGTAGTCAATACTTTCATAATTTTACCATAACGAGTGCGTTACACAACACCGAACTTTTCTTTTGTATCTTTCTCCAGGTGTCGTCGAAACTGGACTGTTTATAAACATGGCGAACGAGGTGATTTTTGGCAAAACGGATGGCACAACGTACACGCGTGGGAAAACGAACTGAGGTCAGAAAAGAGTTAGAAACAGACACAGAAACGGAACGGAAAGTCGCGACACCGCACGTTGTATCGAACAGAAGTTCAACGAAGAGTGTCAGTGCTCGATTCGTGCCCTTACTACTTTTCTCTAAGGATTGATATTAATTATAATTGCGTCTTCTAAGTTAGGAAACATAAAGATAGCAGTTGAATCGTTGTGTATTTAAAATGCTTTTTCGCCTTTGCCGGTTACTACAATATTGAATTCACGATAGTGGTGACACAGTTTTTAAATTACTATTTACCCCTGAACCACGCAAAACAAAGTTGAAGTAGTAGACATTGTGTGATGAAGAATGTAAATGTTGAATTAATCAAGTCAAATTCCTGTACGATACTTCAAATTCATCGAATAAATCGTCATATAAACAAACTTATGTGTTTCAGCCTGAAAGGCTTGTATTCTAAATATTGTTCCAGCAATATAAAAACTGAAATGCTGTGTAAGAGGTTATCAACGACGTGGAAAAAGGTTCAGGAAGTACTCTGCCCAAAAACAAGAGAACGAAATATTGATGTTTGGAGCAAATATCCCCAAAACGACTCGAAAACCGAACATCACCTTCGTTCTTTTTCTTCATTGTTCCAACGACATTGTTCTGAAATTGCTGCAAATTTCATAAGATAATTTAAGCAGTTAAAAGTTTATTGGTTTGGCTCTTAACTAGCTCCTTGAGATGTCTAATGAAGATTACCGTGGATCTTTCCCGCTCCATTGCTTCGTCTGTTCGACAAGTACGTGGGAAGTCCAATTATTTTCGTAACAGCCGAAATTTTTCTGACAGCTTCCAACTTAACAGTGGGTTCGGAAACTGGCGGTACAGTGTCCGCGCACCTATCCTCCCCCGATTCGTCCGTTTGAGGTTCATACTTCGGAAGCGGATGTCCTTTACGATACGACGAAATCTCTGAGTGCTGTTCGGCTCGAAGGGCCAGGAGATTTCGCAAAGTGTTCGGAGAAGCGTCGAGAGAGGCTTTCCATTCCAAGTAAGTATAGTAATTGGAATCGAGCTTCGTCGATGTATTATCGGTAGTTGCCGCAGTGAACGGTCGGGCGTGACAAACTATCCCAAGTTCTGATTTTGCGTCTTTCTTTCTGGCATCCCGAAAATCGAGGAAGTTATTTATAACTGGGACGACACATTTGTGACGATCTTGTGCTGTATTGGTTGAAGAAAAGCTAAATTTATGACGTTCTTGTGTCTTATTGGATTGAGAAATGCTCCTTGACGGAGGATTGGTGGAGATACAAGATACTGGTGTCTGTGATCGACGGCTCGTGCCACTTGCAGGCCGAGCAAGTATCAACCGTAAAAAGCTTTCTTCTCGGTCAGCTGTGGTATTTTTTTCAGGAAAGTTTTTCAGGTTTTTTTCATTACGTTCTCTGTCATCTTTTCCAACATATTCTGACTTCTTTCTCATGGAATTTTCGACCAGAATCGCAGTTCCTTTTCTATCACCACAATGTTGCTTCATCCTTTTTTTTGTGTCTCGGACATCAAGGCTTTCGACACCTTTTACGGCTTCCGGCGCTCCACTTTTCAAAGTATTTTCGTTATGGTTAGGAGTCTTCTGAGAAACTTTACAAGTAACTCTCCTAAACTTTTGCAGTCGGGTTCCTTGTTTTTTCTTAGTAATGATCTTTCTGTCACCATCAACATCCTTGGTCACTCGCCTTCGTTTATAAACCACATGTTTTCTACCAACAAAGGCACCACGTCTTGTGCAACCTTTGGCCGTTGGGGCCGAGCTAACTCGAACTTTTTCGCTGAAGTCCGCTTTGTTAATTCCAACAAAATCAACGAAAGGGTTCACCTGAATACTCTGTGACGCTTTCCCGTCATCTGACAATACACGCGCACATTCCTCAAAACCCATTTCCATCGCTCTGTAGTAAGGTGTTTTGTCCTCACAGTTTCTTTGGTCAACGCTCAAGGAAAATTTTCTCATGGCATTCACAAGTAGACGGAGCATATCTACATTGTTATTCTCCACGGCGTACATCAACGGCGTATTTCCCTCAACATCTTGTGACGTAAGGTCAACATCTTGCAGGCGTTTCTCGAACAGTAGTTTCACAAGGTCAAGCTTATTCATTCTGCATGCCAAGGCTAAAGCGTGTCTCCCTTGATTATCCCGCAGGTTCACATCAACGTTGTGTTGTAAAAGTAATTTCACCATAGCGATCCTGGTGCGGTGTTTCTCATCTTGGATCATCAACGCTCGCAATAATGGACTCAAACCTTGTCCATCGATGAAATTCAAATTTGGTTTGTTTTCAAGGATCATTTTAGTCTGGTATAATCGACCAGCACTGATTGCTTCAGATAACCTCAGTCTCTTGCTGTCAACCTTCCAGTTTGTCTGTCCGCCGAGTTCCATCGCATTTGACAAAAATTCGAGGTAAAAAACTGGGCAGAAACGAACGTAAGCCACTCGATTTATCGCTTGCTTGATGGTTTTTATTCTTGTTAATGCGATCTCAAATGCTGGTAGACCCTACCAACGTAACGCGAACCAATATTACCAAAAAATTATTTGCGGTTGCTATGTACGCAGTCTGCCTCCCAACGCAAACAGTCCATTACAGAAGCTGGAGACGCCGTATCAAATCTTCAAGGTAAATAAACTTAGATGTATTTGTTGAAACGTGGTAAATCTGACTGACGACGGAACAGCACTTTCAGTTTTAGATTAACATCTCGACGCTTGTTGTTTGGGTGCGAGTTGTCAGATGCCGCATGCTTTGACGCAATATCATATCCGAATAATTACCATGCTTTGGCAAATTAAGTCTACGGAACGGAAATTTGAGAAGATAAATATATCTAATCAACAAGTACGATTCTCCTTAGTGAGTTCTTTCTTTAAAAAGTTGCTGGAACAGTAGAATCCATTATCTTATAAGCGGCTGGTTCTAGACACTGTATCGCAGTCAATGCACCATGAAACATGTTGAAAGTTCGTGACAGTTTAAAAACTGGTGTATTTGCCATGGTATTAAGTGACTGAAGGCATTAGCAATCTCATCTGTAATGACTCCAGGCAGTATTTATCTGCTTAAGCGATTTCCTTTGGCATATATTGTCTTATCTGACTCGTGACAGATGACAGAATTCCTATACTTGCTAAAATTTCACATTACTGATTGTCTAGTTTACCTAATGGTTACACAACCCGGTAGATTCTGTAATACCGCAAATGATAAGTCATTGTTCAAACATTTGTCTGGCTAGAGAATGATGTCAGAGAGAGGGAGACACTTGGCAAGCGAGATTGGCATATAGTCAAAGCACTTTCTTGACATGCTCGTAAAAATGTAGAAATTGTTTACCAGCGTCGTACTGCACCCACCGAACAGAAGCGCTGCGTTCTTCCTCGAGTTGGGGGGTATATCACTCCAAGGCCACTTAGTAAAGACTGTACTTCCCTCACAACATTTTGGCAAGTCGACGCATTTAAAGAAAAAAAAATACACGGCTGATTAATATAATTCATGAAGTGACTTGATGTAATGCCATACAAACTTCTGAGCAGTAAACATGATCCAATTAGACCTACCTTAACCAAGGTATTTACTTGGATGGAATAGAGAGGCCAAAACACGGCAATGAAGTCTTAAAAAATGAACTTATTTGTGTCCACGTCACAGATCAACATCAAGATGCAATCGATGGTTGAAAAGAGGCCAAACGGTATAGATACGAAAACGTTGAGAGAAACGTTTCACTCGGTGAAAGGGACTTCATCCCTAACTCGTCTGTTTCTCGTTTATTTAATTTTTGGTAGAAGACTGTCCACGCAGCACTCAGTTAATAATGCTGACAGTTGAATTATTTCTACGTCGTCGGTTTTTCGTAAATAAAAACCTGTGCACTTTAATTCACTGAACACTCAAAAAACATGATCATGCAGAACTTCATGAATTCACCTATGTACATAAGTTGTAATCTTCCATTTAATTCACTCTATTTTCTGTATCTTATATACATCACTCGCAGCTGTCATGAATGTTTGCATATGCATTAAAAATTTAAAAGATTGAATTTAAAAAAGATGCGACAGTAACTGTATGTACAAATTGTAAAATATAATCAGGTTACTATGCGACATCTCGTAGGCAAAAAATGCATCCTCATATTGCTTCTTATGTACAGGGTAAGAAAGTCTTTAAAAAAGGGTACCATCCACTCTATAGATCAGACAGCGTTCACTGCTAAAACTTGACCAAAGCGAGACTGGTTCGTTACGTTAGGTCATTCATTCTAAAAACATTAAGCGATTCTATTTTTCAAGGGCTCGAGTCTTTCACATTCAAAAGAAACAACATCAGTTTCTTAAGAACAAGATGACTATCATGTACTGAGTTTACTCGTAAATTCGCTGTTTACCATTAGACACAGTGGAACTTCTAAAACTTGGTTAAGTTAAAACATTTTTTAGAAGTTCTGGATTCGGATGGTGATTTACTTCAGTATAAACGAGCACGTCCATCCAATGAACATTGGATCTTCACAGTAACCATCATCCATCGACATTGCGCGCAAATGGACTACTCATCCGTAACGAACCACATCTCAGGTAGCGGTTATTGACTGAAGCAAACCCCCTAAGGCAAGTCAAACTAGACGTAACCAGTCGGAATAGACCGGGCCTCTCGATGGTTGACGAACTGAACTCGACGAGGCAATGAGGAATAACCGTTCGTTGAATAACTCGACTGTGAACCGAAGATAAAATGAAGGCAAAAAAAAACGAGTGAGAATATTCAGCGGAGGTTATAAAGACAAGGAAGGACAAGAAAAACGGGAAGGAAGGGAGAACAAGAAGGAGGCTGAGAACGAAAGACACAGGCATACAGACACAAAAAGACTTTACTTAAATTGATATCCCAATTAATTCTATAACTCCTTAAGACTGAAAGAGTTACCTTCGAAGGTTTTCGTTTGCAGTCTTTTAAAAAGGAAGAAGGTACGAGTCCTTTTTCACCATTAATATCAGCTTCGTAAAACCCATCTGATCGCTAAATATTCAAACATCGCGGCATTTAGACAATAGATAAAATGCAAATAATAGGATTAATAACTTTAAAATGTCTGAGACATACCATGGAACCGTAAACTTGAATAACTTGTCCTCTTTTAAAGCCCAGCTCAAGACCAGGAAGATCGTTTGGAGACTGCGTGGATGGATCGTAGTCGTATGACGCCACCATGACCTAATAATGTTATAAATGTAGCTATCCGTTTTTGAAAACCAATACAACTACGACTCCTCCTTTTTTGATTTATCCTACCTTACCCTCAACCTTAATCCTAAACAAACCCTGACAGCCTCCAAATCCTTCCCACTGTCCTCTTCAGTCATTCCCACAACCACGTTAATCCTACCTTTGCTTTACGTGAGACCAAAGAAGTATTTGGTAGAAGAGATGCGTTTGAATCATGAGAATCTTTGTCTTTGGTATACTGAAAAAAAATTGGCACAAATTATTATGATTGAGTACTGAGAATTATGACTGTCAACTAAATGGTTCACCCATGCAATAAGTGACTTATCGCTTGAAAATGGAGATAAGAGTAAAGCATAAAATGTATAAGAACAGCTCGTGAGTCGTACACAGGACTAAATACAAAATACTAAATAAAGTCAGCCACAGAAAGATCAAGAACAGTAGAAGCACTGGTAATGGTTAATAATACTTACCAGACGACCAGTGAACGTTCGTAAAGCTCGTTATCTCAGAAAACCAATTTCCAAGACAGAAAATCCGTTTTCTGAGATAACGAGCTTGAGGAACGTTCGCTGGTCGTCTTATATATACAAAGTTCCCACATGAACTAAAACTTGTGTTCAGCATTAAATAATAGTTAGTGGTAAATAGTAATGATTGAAGAAATAACGATTTTTTTGCGTCTGGTTTTACCTTCTTGATTTTTATCGATCCGGGTCGTGCAGCAATAGCTATTTCATCGACGAAGTTAGAAGGAACCAAACCTTCTTTACCGGCAACCTAAACGAGAAGAAATTCTAGAGATTATTCCAAATGCCCAAGAACTCGCTAAAACTGCTGCAAGTAGAAACAGTTGGTAATGTAAGAACTCCATAAAACCTAAATCTGCTAAAATCAATAATGATTTCAAAACGATTTTGAAACCATTTGATCGATGTTAGGATAAAGCTATTTCGAATTTACAAAATAAAACCAAAAAAACAACAAGCAACCAAACAAATAACATACAAATAATACAAACAAATAAACAAACAAATAATACAAACAAATAAACAAACAAATAATACAAACAAATAAACAAACAAATAATACAAACAAATAAACAAACAAATAATACAAACAAATAAACAAACAAATAATACAAACAAATAAACAAACAAATA
>JBAHVQ010000401.1:541159-552817 GCA_036872915.1 Nanipora kamurai | reverse complement strand
ATGATAATGATAATGGTGATAATGATAATGATAATGGTGATGATGATAATGATAATGATGATAATGATAATGGTGATGATGATAATGATAATGGTGATAATGATAATAAAGATATTGATTATAGTGACGACGATGATAATAATCTTTATGATATCAGTGATGATGGTTCTCACAAATTGGTAAACACCAAAAATTGATTATCAAAACAAAACGCACGAACCAATATAAAACCAACGCAACTATTTTTCAACGTCGCTGTTAGCGCATTCACTGAGATCAAAATCGCTCGCGTGCTATACTAGCAAGCTAAAATCTACAACACTCTTTCAAAATTACGAGTGTAAACATCTCATAGCATAGCATCTCCAATAAGAGAGCTCATTACGCCTGTGCTGATTATAATATCAATGATGAGTCACATCTAAGGGCATTAAATATGAGTTAATAATAACCAAAGACAATAATGGAAGTAACTATACGAGAGAAAACAACGATAATACAAATGATTATGATAATGAAGATAATATAGTACATATTATTGTCATAATTGTCATTATTCAGATGATGTATGTAAGCCTTAGTATCACGATAACTATAACGAACTTGAAATGTCCAGAACTGGGAGGGACGTCTTACCTGTAAACTGGATATCGTTCGTTCCAATTCCACAAATTCTTCATCAGCCCGGTGCAGTCGACTGACCTTGAAAACAGCAATTAACTGACATGAGAAACAATTATACAATAACACACAAACCAACGGACAATCTTACCTGCTCGTGTAGTTCCGTATTTTCCTTTTCCAAAGTTGAATTTCTGCATTTTAATTCTTGGAAATGAACATCCACCGACTGAAGACGATTTAATTGAAACTAACAATAAACGAAATATGGGAGTGTTTGTATACAAACGAATACTGATGAGGCATAGATGTAATAAATATCACACGATATCCCAGTAAGTGAAGTGACATCCTCTATGACGCAATACGTCACATCATTATTACATTATAAGTACATTATATATCCAAAAGGATGTGACGTCATATATCACAACACATGA
This sequence comes from Nanipora kamurai, assembly GCA_036872915.1. NCBI lineage: Eukaryota > Metazoa > Cnidaria > Anthozoa > Scleralcyonacea > Helioporidae > Nanipora > Nanipora kamurai. The sequence goes on along the minus strand of JBAHVQ010000401.1, from coordinate 551,756 downwards.
CGTCATGTCAGACCACAATTCTTTAGTTCCTCTTACGTTAAATCTCATGTGGTTAACTTTTACCTGAAGAGAACCGATTTTCTCCTCCATCTTTTCATGTTGTCTTTCTGAGTTTGCTCGCTCAGATCTCAACTGTTCCAACTAAAAGTTAAAAACAGAACTGGACTCGCTCAGCTAATTCTCACACAATGTAACTCAAAGTAATAAAATAAAATGTGATCAAAATGTAGCCAAAACCTACCTCAAAACTGCATTTGTTCAGCTCTCCAATCTAAAGGAGAAAAGAAGGGTTCGATGGTCAAACTGAGCGAAAGGTATAGGGGCAGATATAGGGGCATATAGGGACATACAGGGACAGATAGAACGACGTGACTGTAGTTTTGGTAAACCACTTTGAGCAAACAGGTTAATTCACACGAAAACAGATTGGGCGCTTACATTACTGGTAATAAATGACTATATTTCACAGCGAAACGTGAACAAGACCACAACAGAGTTAATTAAGCGATGTTTCATTTTAAGTGCATAAAAAACTACCTTGGCAATAAGTTCCTTTTCTTTCTTTTGATTCTAATGAAAATATTTTTAAAAAACAAAACAGCCGAGTGGTCAAAACTTTTGAATCTTTGCCGCTAAAGAAACGAATCGCATCAGAAAACCTACCTCCTGTTTCAGAAACCTTACATTTTCATCCTGTGTGCAAAAAAAACAAAAAAAAAAAGACAAAAAACAAATCTACCAAAGCATGGACTGAAACTAAATGAAACCAAGTGAAATTATACATTGAAATTGACAATTGGTTTCTGGATGCACACCACTTGTGCCATTGCAGTTGTACGGATCGGCTTATGCTATGGACAGTTATAAAGTAATTTCGTTACCATCATTTTTAGATCTTGCTCTTTCTTCTGGATCTGGTTAAAACCAAATATGCATACTTAACGAAACTTACAGTGGAAATTATTTCGTTTAGAGAAAAACATGGAGAAAGGTTACAAACGCTACTTACATATGCATTGGTTTCGATTTCAGTGGCTTCAGCCTAACAGCAGAAACAACGTCTTTGTTAAAAAATAACCAACTTTTCTCCGTATTTATTTTAGTCGTTTATACTAATGTCGTCACTTGTATATCAGCTTTATATTTATAATTGTATATATTAATATTGGTATATTTGTCTAATTATAAATCTGACAAGATAAATATTAAACGTTACAACTTGTGTTTGCAATATCAATCATCATTAATGACCTCCACAACGTGGTGATTACAGAATTACCTTATATCTAACATAGCTTTTATATATTACTTTTTTGGTTATAAGTTCAGTCACCATGTTACCACAATTACCATGATCTACTATCACGCACACCTCGTAATATAACTAAACCACAATTACCACTACCCAACTCATCACCTTTCATCCACTCCCTCAGTTAGCACCAGTCTAGGCTATTAGCGTAGCTGCACATCAACCATAATACAATTCCATGCACTGGTCATGACTGTTCTGTTACGATCCACTTACCCTTATCGACTGAAGCAAGTTTTCTTTGTTCTACAAATAAGACAGTGATTAAAATGTTGTCTTCGCACATCCACGGTAAGAGACAAAAAATGAGAAAAGTTCAAACTTAACGCTTAGTAAAACAAAAATGCAGGTCGGCGTCAATCAAATTTCGGTAACTTACATTGAGGCCACGGAGAAACGACAACGTAAACTTACAGTAACTTACACCCTACACTAACACCATCGATAACCGAGAAAGTAAGTCTAAGTAAGTCAATTTACATCAACTTGCGGTAACTTACATTGAGGCCACGGAGAAACGACAACGTAAACTTACAGTAACTTACACCCTACACTAACACCATCGATAACCGAGAAAGTAAGTCTAAGTAAGTCAATTTACATCAACTTGCGGTAACTTACATTGAGGCCAAGGACACACAAGAACGTTAGTCGTTGAAAGTTCAAAGAAAACCTTCTTAGTTTTCGCACAAATTTGAACATGCTTAAACTTGCACCTAAACTCAACTCGAGCAGATGTAAATTAGTCTCCAAACGACGGCCAAGGTTTCGTAGTATTTTTCTTAATTTTTACTAGTCGTGCTAATAGAGAGCCCTTGAAACAATGCTTGTCATCGCCATACTCACTTTCTTTTGAGCCAAGCTTTGAAGTGCACATTGTTCACAAATTTGGCAATCAGGATAATGTGCACAGACCGGCAATGCAGATAAGTCCGTCTCACCAAGAGCGGTAGCTCTACTGGTGTACCCCCAGCCCGGAACGTGTTTCTTGGAATTTCTAGAATAGTGATTTGACACATCGATTGGTGGTGAAGGAGAAATCAAACCGTCATGCACTTCGGTCATGTTGAAAGACAATGAAAGGTGGTCGAATGAATAACGAAGAGCTACATATACTCTCTTCGAAATCTTGGCAGCTCAGTTGAATAAAAACCTTCGGCAGTTTTCAATGAAACCGGTTGAATGTTGCAACAAATGACAGTAACAGATAATCAAAATTCCCTGCTTTAAAACGTGACGAAGGTAGTAAAATGGCATTGTATTACGAGGCAAGAATCCGACCGTATCCTCATTTCAAAATTGTTAAGAACGAGACATGAGTAGAGAAGGATAAAATCTTGAAAGAACTCAGCCAACGATTCAATTCGGACAACTGAAACTTGAAAGTAAAGCTTATTTCGGGAACTACTATCCCGCTCCGTTCATCCCCACTCATTGAGACTGTAAGCTCTACGGTTTTACCACTACCAAAAGATCTTGAAATGTAAAAACGTCGCTTTCGCGTAGCCCATTTTCGATTCGTGACAACTATCAGAAGCTATTCGCTGCAGTAATCCCGTTTCCATGCAAACAGAGACAGGTCGCAGGTAGAAAATGGAGCCAACAAGAAAGCGGAAATACTCATGAATTTTGCTTACAGAGCGATAGCTACCTGTTGGACGCGTTTAATTATTGATTTGAGGTGAGTACTGATACTCTTAAAAAGATGCTGCCTGAATATAATTGTTAAGCTTTTTACAGATTTCTGCACTCAAAACTGGAGAAGCCTTCACATCCACCGCATAAAATTTGATACATCGAATATAATCGTGTTATGCACAGTTTTCTCTAACCCAGCTCGCAAAGTGCGGGCAATTTTAAGACAGTTTTTTTTTTCTTTTTGCTACTTGATGCATGTTTTATGGATCGTTTAATGAAAAAAAAATGTTTAAAATTTTAATTATTATCAGTATACACTCAGGAGTTAAGAAAAAAAGCAGTAGTTTCTCCGAGTGCTTATGCTGAGAAGAAACCTTGCAGGCTTTCCTCTACCTACTCGCCAAGAGAATAGCCTGTAACCTGGCAAACAGACTATCTTCTTTGGCAATTTTCAAATGTTTTCCATATGGTAAGCAATTCCTTTTCTTCTGTACTAGAATTACACAAACTTAAACAAAGATAATATCTATTTTGATATAAAATCTCTGCAAATAATTTGATGATATTGGCACAGGTTGCCTTCTTGGGGCCGCTGTTGCCGACTTTTTTCTGTCGTTTGATGAATCTCGCCAGAAAATTGCCCCTCTGAATCCGATGAACCGGACATGTCAGTCAGTTTCTTGATTTCTTAAGCGAATAATACTCAAACATTGCTTTTTTCCCAGATAAAATAGAAATCAAACAACAGCGTTTCTTGTAAGAAATATTAAAGCTCAGCATAAAACACGGAGTAAAGGCATAATAAAGTTTTATTCTGACGTTTCGTTGTATTCATCACAACATCTTCAGAGAGACTAATTACATGATTGCTTAAGCCGAGAGATATATTTACTCCGTGTCATAAATTAACCAATAAGAAAGTAATGTTAAAAATAACAATAACAATTGAGAAGGGAAAGTGGAAAGGAGAAGATGAGAAGAAATACAATAAAGGACAAAACTAGACGACATAAGAAAAGAGTTAAAGAATAGGAAAGTAAAAGATTGGCTGAAATTAAAGTAGAAAAAGCGGTGCCGGACCAATATTTGCGTTTAATGAAGGTTTAAGTTTGTTGATGAACAGGCTTTCGTGTAGAAGGCGTTTCTCATAAAAATCTTCTTCAGTGTTTCATGTTCGTTGTGAAATATTAAATAGCTCGAACAGATATTAAAACAACGATTAATTAATGCAAAAATTAGTCCTTTTTCATAAGAAAATGGAATAAACGAGTCGAAAGAGGTCAAATGTCAGGTGAAAGTGGTTTTACGGTAAATATTTGTCGAAAAGCAACCACTGGAACGGTCAATGTTAACGTCTAAAAATGGCAGCGTTTTGTCAATTTCAATTCCATGTGTAAAGTTTATTTTTGGAAGTTTCGAATTAAGATAATTAAGAAAACGTAGAACATGGTCAGGCAAACGAAATCAGTAAAAGAAAGCAATCGTCAACATAACGACGGTAAAATAAGGGTTTAAAATCAAAAGGAACAATCATCAAGCCAAACAGATTCACAATGTGCAAGAAAAATATTGGCGAAGAGAGGTACCAAGGGAGAGCCTATAGCAATTTGTTCGTAAAGCTCGCCGTTAAACAGGAAATGACAATTCTTCCCCGCTAATTCCAATAGCTTCCGAAATTCGAATTTAGAAAAGCCGTGAAAAAACTAGAGCCTGAAAAAACCTTTTGAATAACGATATCTATGGTTTCATCTAAAGGAATGTTGGTGAAAAGTGAAGTGATGTCAAACTTAGCCATGAATAAGTCGGAAGTGTTCAACAGCGTTTCGTTTCTTGACATTAAAATGTCTCGTCAAAATTCTTTCAATCACGAATTTACTCGATAAATTAAGGCCAAATACAGAACAACGGCAATTCCGAAAAGCGCGAACATAGTTATGGAGATTGTACGTTTCCACTAGGTAATTAAAAGCAAGGCCTCTAGGCAGAAAAGAGTTAGATGATTAATCTTCAGCCTCTGTTTTTCGTCAAGCTACTCTTTCTGCATTCTTCACGGACTTTTAAGACTTCGCATCCTTAATTTATAAGAACGATTTAGTCCTAATCCTTGTCAATCGATATACGTAAATATTTTCTGGCCACATCTACATTTTCATTCCGAAATTGATATGGCTAAATAAATATTAACCGGTAACAGCTACCCGGAGAATCTCATTAATTGTTGTATTTCTTCCTTCTTTGACAAGATACTTTCTTCCCCAGTTAGAGTATCCTTAACGCCTAAGAGGATTATTTTTTCTTCCGTTAACCCCTCTTCACTGCCTTAATTAAAACTTTGCGTACAGCTTCGTACTTGTCCGCTTTTCCGCAATTTTCCCTTGAACCTAGCTTTTTTTTAATCAATTATCTCATTTTTTGCCTTTAAGGTCAAGATGGAAAGGGAGATTTCACGTCGTTTACCACTTTTAGTGCCAAGGTTCTAAAAAGCCCAGACTTGCTATCTTCTTCACACACGTGTCCGAAATCATTTAGGTATCTTTAATCTAATTGGCAGGAAGTGTAGGAATCTTTCTTCCAATCATGTCTTATAACAGTAATCACAGTAATGCGAAATTAACCGTTCGATACTGCGTGGTTAAATTTAGTATTTTGTCCTCCAATTATTACCCATTTAGAACTCCTGGTTAAGAAACGTTTCCTCATTGATATACTTAATCCGTCGCTTCATGCAAACATGAACTCCATTCCACTTTCGATTATATTAACCTGTTCCTTTGCCTTGACCTTTTTCTGTAACACTCATCCGATGAAATCGTAATCATATTAAACAGAAACCTTAAACTTACATGTTTGTAAACTGCCAATGTTTATTCATCCTTAGTTGATTTTGCCAGAGGCAAGGTTACGAAACGTCAAAACTGATGGATATTTTCTAAATTTTCATATGTAATGACTTTACTACGTACATTTTGCTGGGCACTAAATAGATTTTTCAACCTGGAGTTCCACCTGGTTGATCTCTAGCTACGGAGCCACAATTATTAAAAAAAAGGGGTGGGCAGCCTTCCTCTTCTGCATTTCCCTGACCTCCCATATGTTCCCTCCTTCAACTTCCGACGCCACAGCCTTAAACCAAACCTAACCCTGATTCTTGTCTTCATCATCACCTCAGATTCTGTTTGCACTACACCTTTGCCCATGGCGTTTCAAATAGATTGTCCTATCATATTAATTCCAAGACAACTATTAGGACTACATTTCATGTGTATAACCAGCACTCTTTTTATTTCACATACCTTCAGTTGACGTTCCAAGAACACAATCCTTTCTTTTAATAAATCATATTCCCCCAAGTTGAACTCGCTTGCTCGCTTAGTAACAAGTCCCGGTGGGGGAAAGTGACCATCCACCATGTCTCGCTGGGCAGCCATAGAATTGGGATGTGGTCTGCTGTCTGTGTTTTGAAGAGGAACACGTGGTAGCTCAGAATACGGAAGGTTCGTGTTTAAAAATCGATGTTTTGGTTTGGGGAAAACGGGTGGGGGAGTCGGTTTTCTCCGCTGACCCAAATTCGCAGACACAGAACTGGAATCAGAAACCGAGTGATTATGGCGGAAAGCGACATGCAGTTCAGAAGCCTTATCCTGAAGATTAGACTTTGTTTCAACTGTAACCAAAGATCGAGACTGGACATCATCATAATCTAGTTTGTTCGAACTTATGTATTCTTCCACAGACGAGTTCTCAACATCAGGAGAAATTACGTCATCATGTTCCAATGACGTCATCATTTCCATGTGAACTTCCGAATCGCGGGTAATTTGACCAGTTTGATTTACACATAAACTATCCATGCTCAATACGGTATCCGGCTCCGAGGTCCCCGACGAACTTTCACCTTCAAGTAGGGCTTGTATTTCATGGTCTAGCGTGGATCGAACTCCAGTCGGATTCACTATCCCATCACCTCCTTCTGCCAGTAACGCTTCGATATCCACGTCAAGATCGTTTTCAAGAATGCCTGGCGGCGAATAAGATGGAAGGGTTGGTGGTGGGCTGTCGGGGGTTGGGGAAGGATCAGTAAGTGGTAATGGGGGACAAGACTCCTCGGAATTGTCTACAGTAAGTTGGTCAATGTTTGCATTCAAGAGGGTAAACTCTGCCGGAGGTGGGGGTAACGTGTCTTCTTCGCCTTCTGGAACTAAAGTTCCCTGATTCTCTTCACCAGTCCCTTTGCTTACAATTTGTTCTAGTCCCTCGACGTACGATTCGTTCTGAGGTTGGTCTGAAGATCTGTTATTGTCCTCACTGTCAGCTTCCAAAGTTCCGTCGTCCAACATTTGAAGTGTTTCGTCAAGTACATTTAACGATCCACCAGTGCAGGATCGAGTTATCGTCGGCTCCTCGGCAGGAGATCGTGATGCTAGTTCAGTAAGCGAAGTTTCGCTAGGAACAACACTGGAACCAGCTGACGATTCTCCGTCTTCAACGGAAGTCGACGGCGGTTGGCTACAGTCATAAAGTTGTGGGGTCAACGTTGTTTCAAGAACAGGAATACTTGGTTTTGCCTCCATTTCTCTAAACACATTATCAAGGTCAATATCCAACGGAGTCTTCTCTACCCTTTCCGCAATAATCGTTCCTTCTTCAGAATAAACTGCAACGTTATCCTTATGGCGGCCTTCTTCTTGCAGTACGTTCCTGATTGTCGGTTTCACTATAACTTCAAATCCAAAGTTTAAGGGTATCGAACTTGAAACTGAAAGACTTTGGTGCAAGGGTGCACGTTGTGACTTGCTGGGGCCTCCTTTATCTCCGTTAATCTCGCTGTCTTCGCCTCTTTCTCGCTGTAGTAAAAAAGGAAGAATTAATTTTTAACGCATTGACATGGTTTAGATATTGGTAGACAAAATAGTACAAGAGCTGGCCAATTTGTACTAAAGCCACGGATTTGCTCTTACATAATCCCAGACTCAACTGACACAGTGACGAGGCTGTGATCCGCCTCGTTTGATGAATTACGAACCATGACATATAAAGTATGTTTCCAAAAATAAACCAAGCTAATTACGTTAATTTCAGAATTATTCCAATTAACAGCAGGCAAAATGCGATTGCATAAAATAATCTACAGCAAAGTGCTCTGTAGAGATAAAACTGGTAGTTTTAAAGTAGACGCGCAATAAATTTTCTTGCTCCATCAAAATCATCACCGTTAAACCGGCTTCAAAACGCTCGGAAAGATTAGCTCGACATTTAGAATGTCTTGATTTAACTTAAAAAATTAAATGCTATAAAAAGTTAGAATAACATGCCACTGTAGCTTGAACGTCTATAAACTCTATATGTCCTTAAAGGTTGCATGTCCCACTGCAGGTACGCTTGAAACGCGCTAAGTGTATAAAATAATGGCTACAAAATTCTCCGAAGTGATACCTTCGCCTTAAACTGATTGTTATTTCGGTAGCACCCTTGAATCTTTCATAAACCACGGTCTTTCCAAACGATTTAAATATAGTTGGACATACGTAGTAGTTACCTAAGACAGGAGATCCCAACACAAGAGGCTAAAATTTAATTTGAATGTATGAGATCATCGTAAATGAGCAGGTGTACCAGCTAATATCCTGAAGATACGTCAGGTAAAGATATTTAGTTTTAATGAACGCACAAGCCTTGGCATAGTTCTACTTGCTAGCTGAAAATTTTTAACTGAAGTTGAAGAATGACAAGCAAGGAGAAGAAAACTTTTGTTATAAATCGAGAATAAGTCGAGAAGTTACTTAAACATAGTCGACCTGTGTTAGACTCAACATTTCAATAACCTCAATCCACTAATCAGACGATAGAGTCTGCTGCATGGGAACAATGTGAGAATTTTCATCCATTTAAGTGCATGATATTTTCTTGCAGTAACTCGAGGCTAACTCGAATAAGGACAGTGTTTTTGGATGCTTTTCAGAATCACTGTCTCTGTAACACATACAAAGTATTCAATTTGATTTGGGTGTGGTCTTTCTAAGCTGGTGGCTGGATTGTATCATTGCAAAGGAAAACCCGCGAATTTTGAAACCATTACGGTAATTTAACGCTGAAGGCAGCAATCTGAATAAATGATGCAATAAAATCCGTGTCTGTACGATTTTATGGAGAAATTAATACGAAATCTGACGAAGGCTTAATTCCTTCGTTCTATTTGCAGACATTTTTAGATTTCAGACATTTGAATTATCAATTACGTATATAACCTGGAAGTCAATGCCATGTACAAGTTTTTTTCGTTGAAGTATTTCTGACGGTTATATTCGAATAGACAGCACTAACTCCTTCGTGGAAGTTGATCGTCCAGGTTAGTGTAGTCTTGAGAAAGACTGTTGGGAGAAGTGACTGACGTTTCTTTCGTTGGTAGAAGTGACTGAAACATCAGTCACTTCTACCAACAGTCTTTCTCAAGACTACACTAACCTGGACGATCAACTTCCACAAACATGTCATGATTCTCCCAGGTTCAAACCATTTACTTAGAAACTCTTTCACTGCCACATCTCTCCCTTTGACGAGTAACATCGTTGAGGGCTAGCCAGAGTAATAAAAGTCCTCCGCGGCAGGGAAGGAGTTAATATAAGTCCTTAGCCACAGCCGCGCTAATACTGCTTTGTATGAAAGGTAGTTGTTAGTCGCACAGTTTGGTGAAGTCTTGAGAAAGACTGTTGTTGGTGACTGATGTTTCGTCGGCCTTAGCGGCATTAGAAACTTCCATGCATTTGGTTTGCATTCCTTTGCACTAAATATCAGGATTGTTAGTTAAAGGTCTTTGCTCGAAACGTCAGTTTTACGGTAAAGAATTTCAGCAGTTCCCGGACCCTTTTGACTTAATATACATCGCCGAACACAGCCAACGGTCTAATATGATTACCTCCGCTTGTAATCTCAGTTCAACAACTTGTTGACGAAGATGCTCATTTTTAAGTTGGAGGCTTGTGAGTTGCTGCAAAATAAATAACTACTTGTGAAATTAAGGTACACCGATGTAAATAATATACATCACTCGTTCGTGGTGCGTACATGGAAGAGGTACAGGGACTACATAAAGAAAGAGAATACCGCATTTTTAGAGTGTCAATTGAACAGAAATTGAAGATACCTACCAGCATTGTTTCATTGGGGATTTCTTTCTCAATTAAACAGATGTCATCATTCAGTCTTTTATGTTTAGCAACATCTCCATTCTAGAGGGTTCAAACATTATTAGTTCAAAATAAAAAGATATAGACTTTCATATTCCAAAGTGGATAATAAAACCTCGTTTCCATTAAGAGCAGTATGAGCAGTAGTGTCCCAAGTATGGTGCCAGGAGAGGTAGCGGCAGTCATACCGGAGGCACGGTTTAGCGCAGTTTATTTTCAGTCTGAGTCACTGATTTTAGGACTGATTTTATGACTGTTTAGACGGAGCTTGTCGTTTCTGAACAAAATTCGTTGCTCTTTATACTGGTGCCGTAATACTGGTTGCAGTATGTTAAAAAAACGTTCTGACTTTAAAAATAAATTAAATTCGTCTCATCCCTAAATACTGTTATACACGGGAAATAATTAAATAATATACACAAATACACGAGCGTTGCACGCTACGATCACATGCAATAATTAC
>JBAHVQ010000401.1:504412-541059 GCA_036872915.1 Nanipora kamurai | reverse complement strand
TGAGCTAGTCCCTACACGGCCCCATCGATCCTGCTACACTGGCTGAAATATACACAAAAAGGGGTCGTGTAACAATACACCAGTGTTACTACTAATGACGAGAAACTTTAACATGTTCAACTTTGCCGAAATACGGCCCACGCCGAGGATGCCAGAGTAGTTTCGCAGTATTCACAAAGAGTGATGAAGGTCATATGATAAACTACTTATTGACTTTACTCTGTAACTTTATGGTAAGTGGATGGTATTTAACTAGATCTACTATTACGAAATATCATGCATCCAACGCTCGACCTGATTTTTTGGACGAGCCTCATTTTCTCTCAAATTACGACACAGCTAACGTCATACAACGACATGGATGACGTCACAAAATTTAAAAAACCTTGGTTATTTATGAAACAAATAGAAAATAGCTTCCGTGTCGCTGTACTGTGATAGAAATGTTTATGACGGCATTTCAACCGAAAGAACATCTAAAAACACTCGGACATACCTCGTGTTTCCAAGACGCATCTTTCCTGTCGTGCAGACACCATTCATGTTTCTGTGACAACACAGAGACACTCAAGCAATTTTTTAGTTGTTAAATATGTAAGCTGCATAGTGGATACTACTGACAATACAAATCTTATCTAAATGTACAAGAAACACCATCATCTTAGATTGGCAGAACTTTGAGAAATATGAACAAATCGACCACCGAATGACTTTAGACGAACTACCCAACAGACAGACTGCATCGCCCTGCTAGCCCTGTCACGTTTTCCACGAAAATCCTACGGCGAAATGTTGGCAAGACGATGTCATTTTCCGACGGTCAGCCAGATTACACGACAACTGATATACGCCGGAGAAAGCAATCGAAGCAGCGTGCAGCTTCGCTAGGTGTGATTTAACAAACAAATTCATTAGACTAACTGAATAAAGCGTGTACAAACCTAATCAATTATTGTACAAATACTACACAGATCTTAATGTGATAACCAATATCAAACCGGTAACAATCCATCGTCTCTTGACACCATTTACAACTAACCTGTGAATGACAACCAACGAAATATCTTTGAATTTTACTTTATGGATGTCGACAAGACGTCCATACAGAATGATTCAAATATCAAGCTTCAGGTCAGACAGAACGGCTGTACAACCTGCTGGCTTAATTTGTGTTAGTTTGAGATGCTTAATAATTAATTACTTTGCAAAAACCTGCAAAATAGGACAAAGGTGGATTGTTGAGGTATAATGTATGATCTAACCACACACTTTGATCGCACGGTCTACTTTAATAAGCATTTTCAGGCTACCAAAATGGTAATAAAACACCATTGAAATTTCTACAAAGAAAATTTTACATGAAAGTCGTAAACAAATATGTCATGCAAACCAGGCCAAATACGAACACATTCTTAAAAGAATAAAATAAAATAATAGACTACAATCTGTGCTAAATACAGTATAAAGTTAAGTATATGCGAAGTGAAGCAGTACAATACTTTCATGATGGAATGTTACCTGAAAGTTTTCACTGGATAAACAAAGCGCTCTTCGTTGTGGTGGTAATAACGTGTCCATTCTAGCAATAATAATATTGGTAGAAACTTACTAGTAGTCTAATGCAAATACCACTATCTCATTGGCTAAGCTACTTGATATCTACTGATCGACAGACATCGAGTAGGGGCCGTGACTAACGAAACAAAGCCGATTTTTTTTCGGAAAAAACAATCTTTATACCACGTTTTTCATAATAAGTATAAAAATCTATCAAAAATGAATTAATTTCTACTAAACCAATTAGATTATTTGCTCTCAATTTCTACGAGATGATAGTTGACTCCAGTTTCGCTCTCGTCAAATGTCACGTCATAGAAACTGAGAGTCAATAACCTAACAATTAAATAAGAAATATTCTTACCTTCCATCAGAATTGTCTCCATCTAACACCCCACCTACAATTCAACGTCCAAAAATGTAACATGAAAACAGTAAAATATTCTAATCCAAAAAGGTCTTACTTGTTTATGAGTATAAACAGCTTTAAAGTTTACCTCGAACAAGGTGAGCGTCCTGGTGAGCGGCCTGGTAAACGGCCCCTCTTCCAACACACTGTCCGTCGTCCAGTAGGTTGCACTGAATAGCCTTGTCAGATTTCTCAATAAATTCACAGAAATCGCATTGGGTAACCGTGTCTTTCCGTACTTTCCATTGTTCTTCAGGATTATCGTCGGTAACTATTTCATCATATGAGTTTTTCGAATTTCTACAACTTTCGTCAGGAAAGATCAGAGAAACATTTTCTGCTTCTTCTAACATTTCTTCATGCACCTCAGAATTTGAAATTTCACTGTACAGGTCACGGTACACAATCTGATCCTTATTTTCAGCGTTATCCTCCTCGTCCTTATCTGTAACAAAATTGTCCTCCGGTTCACCACCATCCTCAAGTTCCTCATTATCCTTTTCACACACGCTGTATTGAGCTTCTTTATCGCACTTCTCGACAGTTACCAAAATATCACACAATATTCCCTTCTCAGCGTACGTTGAATCACCCACGTTCACTTCAGGAGGTTCGTCCCAATCAGTTCCCCGATCAATTGTTTGTACCCACTTCAGAAGAGAGCACTGAAGGCATACATCTCTGGAAATTTCTGAGAACTTATTCTCCCTCAATGAATTATCACTGTTCTCCAGAATGCACTGCGTACCAATCTCAACATATGTGTGCTCTTGTGTTTGGTCTCCACCACTTTCACCCACAATGCATTGTGTCCCCTTGTCGCAAAGCTCAGGAGTGACTAAGATATCACACTGAACGCTGACGTCAACAGCAACCAGTTCCTCCTCTTCTCGGAATTCGCTGTAGAATTCCTGGCTTTTCACCACATCCGTTAAATGCCGATCAATTAACGCATCATTTTCACTGCACTCTTTTGCTAACTCCATCACTTCTTTTATTAAGGAGTTATCATCAGCTTCCTGGAAAACACTAGATATCTCCGAGGTGCTCGAGATGTCAAGCATACCGCTGGTCGAACACAACAGCTCTGCAAACTCACACTGGACACCAGAATCAAGCGACTTGACTTCATTCCGTCCACAATACAAACAGGGGATATTCCTCCTGGAAGAAACATCGTCATTCTTCAAACATTGGACACCAAAGTCGCGCGTTTTCGTTAACGACTGGTAGCCATTATCTTCGTAGATTGTTTTTCTGGATTCCGGGATTTCGTCTGCTTGCTGTGTAGAGCCAAGGAACGCTCCACTACCGTGTTGATCATTACAATCATCTTTAAGATCTACCCCAAGGAAGGACTGCATACCTTGGTCTTGCGTTAAAAGCGACGCGATGCTGTTGTCACTCTCCAGCATTAAAGGGGATTGGTTGAAGTCCTGGGCGCCACTAGACTGAAATCCAGGAGTGGTTATAGCCAATGAGAAATATTGTGTACTGGTATCAACAGTCTCCTTACCAAGGTTACTGCTTTGTAATAACTCGCCCTTCCCCGGAAGGTTACATTGGACACCGATGTCATGTTTTTTGTGGCCTTTGCTCGCCCAGTCTTCGTCAACTGTCGGCGAGCAGTTGCAATCCCCGAGCCTATTTTCAGTATTGCTCCCAACTGGGATTGTATTGTCTTCGTCAAAGTCGTCATGTATGTACACTTCCTTACAGTATCTCCGTGATGATTCACAAATGACAACTAAAAGGTCTTTCTGTTCGTAAACGATACAGTCTAACAACTTAGCATCTTCACCAAGTTCTCTTTGTTCAATAAAATCCTTCCATGTTTGTCCTAACAAAGATTTTTCACTATATTCACCATCGTGTTTTTCTTTCACACTCTCCTCTCCCATCTCGTCGTCAGGCATATCAGATTCCAAGAAATCTGTCTGGGTGGCTGAGTCACGTGAACCAACAATCTTCCTAAAACGCCCACAACCAGATTCGTGATAAATCTCAATAATTTCGTTGCCACTAAAGGACTTCATGTTCATGATATTACATTGTACTGCCGACTCAATTCCAGGAACACCGTCCATATTTTCATGAGTATTAAGATCTTCCTCCAAAGTTTGATCCGTTTGCACAAATGAATCACATTTTGTCCCACGTTTTCTAAAACGACAATGTCTTAGATTTTCATCGATGGTCTCAATTGTCTCCTCATCACCATGTGTTTTAATTACCATTATATCACATTGCACTCCTGTCTCAGTTTCATTCTTATCCAAGTCATCTTCGAATTCCGAGAAATCTGTTTGCACGTATGTGTCATGCGATTCCATACACTTTCTAAAGCGGCAGTTTCTTGAATCTCCATCAAGGATCTCGAATAGCACGTCTCCAGTACGGACTGTCATTTTGATTATATCACATTGCACTGCTGTCTCTACTCCAGCATTATCGTTGATCATTTCCTGATAATCTGGAATAAGTCCTTCCACTTTTTCACAATTCATATTATCACAAGAGTTTGCTCGTTCGATTTCATTTTCCACATCATCAAACAATTCTCTGAAATCTGTTTGCATCTGGGAATCGATAGATTCGACAACTTTCCTAAATAAACACTTCTTTACAACATCTCCGTCGAAAACGTCAACGACTTCAACACCATTAAGTAGTTTGATTTCTATGATATTGCATTGTACAGCTGAATCAACTCCAGGTACCAATTCCTTAAAGATTTCCTCTTCGTGAACACTTCTCGATTCTCCTTGGTGATCACTGATCTCGTTTTTCGCCTGGGTTAGCTGACATTGAACACCGATATCACAAGATATACTTTGGATCTCTTTTGATTCTTCTGAAACAGAACCATTCACCACTACCAACTCATCTTGATCATCAAGGACTGAAATATGATCTTCATTGAGATTATACGTTAGATTAAACTGTCCCTTAAAGTCAAAAGAAAAAGGAAAAAGCCCGTCAAACGTACGTTTTAGAAATGATTGTTCGACTTTCGCATCACAGGATATTCCCTTAGTTGTAAGTTATTTTACTAAATGGTAACCAATCAATATAAAAAAGTAAGTTAACGCACTGGTAGAAATACACAATTGACTGTCACACAATGAATTTAGAATGGAGACAAGTACCTTCGTCATGCTTTCAATCAATTTCCGAGCTCGTGTAAGAGCCAGTTGCTCGTCCCGACTAAGCATGGATTTCTAAAGATAAAGAAATGAGATAGAAAAAAACACTTAAACATCACTCTCTGCTGCTTTGCTGTTCTGTTTGCTTTCTTCTTAACGTTTGGTCAGATGATCTGAGAAAGCTGGTCACGTTTCAACTTGTAGGATAAACGAAAATATAACAACTGGACTAGTGGAAGGACCAATCAATGTCTGTAACACCCAGTTGACCTGCTCAGCTGATTTGTATCAGTTCCCATGAAGAACTTTATCCCCGTTAACTAAAATGCCAAGATATCTTAACTGAAACCTTCTCCTAACTTGCTATCTCTGGTGCGGTTTAGGACTCGACCAAAATTAACTGGTTCTGCTTGTTTCATATGAACCGCTCACTAACTAACCTTTTCACACTCCAGTTCCTCCAGTTTAACTTTAACTTCTTCGGCTGAGCACTCGAGCTCACCATCAGTGAACTGGTTGGGTGAACAAAACAAACCATCACTTTACGATGAATTTATCAGTTTACTTACTTTGAAATGATGACAAAACTAAGTCAATTCGATTCTTTATTTCAGTAAGGATAAATGTTACTATTTCTCCAATTTACTATCATTATATTTCGCCTGTCTGCGGGTTTCATTTTGGGCGAGTCTGCGATTCTGCAGCTATGTCTGTATCCATTCATGAATACGCTTGTTTGTCTGTCTGTCTGTCAACCTATCTTTCAGTCTGTCTGTATGCCTGTACGTCTGTCCAACTGTCTATGTCCGTATTTGTGTCTGTTTTGTGTCCGGGTGAATTTAGTAAATTTTTTTGTTAAGTTCGAAGTGATTTCCATTCCTTGTACTATTAGTCAACTGAATATATTTTTTTTATATTCCTCAGACGACTTAACTCTCATAGCTGCGAAAACTTTGAGGTGTGTTTAACCCTAGCCAACCAATCTTCACGCATAGTTTTTACGTAGATATTGGTTGCGTAAGGTCCAAGTTAATGATCTGTAATGAAATTTTTACCACGAAGTATCGCAAGTTAAGACATACATAAATATTGCACACGGGACATTCAGATCAGTTGAACTGGAATCGTGCAAACTTAAGATTGTGAATTGAGCTGTAAGCCACCACGTTATTCCCCTTAATGTGTTGTAAGACAAGATATTACCAATATAACCATCGATTGACGTTTATCCCCTTAACTCCCTCCATCCTATTTGAGCTTTCATTCTCAATGTACCTCGTAATCAACACATAACGTTGGAATTGTGAATTTAAATTCAGGTTGATCTTCATTGTCGTTTCCTTGTAAGGCTTCTTGTAACTGGAACTCCAGCAGCTCATTACGATCATGCGATTCTGCCAATTCCTAGAAAGAAATCAATAACTCAAGAACTAACGGCACTTATGGATAGTATGTGGTTGTGCGAGTGGGTAGTTGTGGGTGGGAGAAAGTTTGTGTCGGGATTGTTGTGTTTGAGTAGTTGTGTGCGGTGGGTGAGCGTGCGTGCACGGAGGAAGTAGATTGCATGTGGGTGGTTGCGTGTGGAGGTAATTGTGTGTATTCCTGGATGGCAGTGTAGGGATTCACAAATTCATCCTGAACTCAGTCAAGAAGTTGACACGTACCGTTCTGATGTATGGACACGTATATTTTGACAATCTAATGCACAGATTTAATCGTATTGATTCATTAATCACGAAGTAATCCATTGAACCAAACGACAAATCGCAATTGTGGCTTACGAGGGACATTCCCACCGACGTTTCACCGGTACCGTCATTCCTGTCCAGATCCAAGGACGATTAACTGAGTATAAAATCTTATTAGACAGTGAATATTACCTTTTGTGCGATCGACAAAGCAGAGTTAAGTTCGTCAATTCTTTTTTGAGCCTCAATCAAATCCGTCTGTAGCTGTTGTCGTTCCTAAACAAAAAGTATACTCAACTAATCTACTTACTCCTTAATGAACTAAGAAAGAGAAAAAGAACAAAGTTGAACTTATAAACCTAAAAATTTTACCAAACCCGAAAGCTTTAAAGTGTTCGTTGAACTATGTGTTGCCAAACATACTGGAAATCTTAACTCATCCTAAACGGAGTCGACTCCTTAGATCTTGGTATTTTACTCTGGCTAACGCCAGGAGTGAACAAGGGTTAAGCTTCACGTTGAACGGTACACCAAACACAAAACGCCAAAATTAAACTGTCTTCTTTCAAGAAAATTTGAAGAAAAAGGACTTTTCACCTTAAAATAAACCGTGAGATCTTTCGGTTGACGTTAAAAATGAAAACGTTAAATTGTCAGCGGCCGGTGACCAACCTGTGTGTTTGCCCGATCCCACAAAGCTTAAATTCCCTAGTTACTCATACTTCGCGCCACAAATTAATGGAAAACCTACCATCTGATTCCTCTTTCCATCTAGAACACTGTCAGTTTCAGCTTGTAAGAGCGAGTGCGCCTTTTGGAGAGTAAGAAGTTCTTTTCGCAATTTCCGTATAATTTCGTTCTCCAGATTTTCGTCGCTCTTAAAGGATTCATCGTTCATTGACTAAAAGGAAAAAATTGAAAAATATGATAAACTCTGAAGCGACATGAGTGCTTATGTCACATTTATTAGCAACGTCTCCAAGTTTGTTATTTTAAAAATTTAAAAATACTAACGCTGCTTTCTGAGCTACCGGTACTGTATCCAAACAGTGGTGACAAGCAGTCATCACGTTCTGCTGTGTTATCATAGGTAAGCATATCATCCATTGACCTCTTGGCAAAAAAAAAGAAAAACAGATGAGGTTGACAGACAATAACGGAGATATGCGCCGTGTTAAGCATATAGGTTGTTTGATGGAGTACAGAAAAATCACATTCGAAGGCTTAATTCAAGACATCATTTTGGTAACTCTTCATTGCATTACAAGAATTGCCTGATGGACTTTGTATTCTGAATACAGTCTTTCATACAGAGGTGTGGTTTGGGTTTTCAGCTTGTTCAGCAAAGTTTGAACATCACAACATCTGGGAAGCAGCTCTTTCCCAATTATCAATCATGTCATGGCATGATTTGGCACAATTTGCCAATGATTTGACAACAATGTTAACTCTAATCTTAAACTAAACCAGCTTTAGAGTAATTATTACTTGAAAGTTCTCATTCATGTTTTGCACATGCCTTAAAGTGTACTTACATGCAGTAGTTCCCCTCGGCCAATCCTTCCTCTGTTCTTGTACAGTTTTTGCTTCATTAAATCTATCCTTCTGTTCTTGTCCTATAGGGTTGATAAAAATACTTTTTGTTTAGTATTCATTTATCTAAACTTGTGTCAGATTTAATCCTTTCATTTATTCTTACAATTCTGTTCTTCTACTTCAGACGAGTCACTGTACTATTTGAATTTATTCAAGTTTTACTCCAACAAAGGCCTTTGCTTGAAATGTCAGTTTCTCCAAATTTAAGTTCTAGAAGTTGCCCAATCCTTTATATATATACATTGGTTATGATACACATTGAAACTAGCCTGATGTAAGACTAGAGTATGGTTTCTTTTAGTCAGAATCCATAAGGGTTACTGCACCATAGTAATAAAATGGTAAAATACATAGTACCATAATGTACCTGCAAGTTTTGTTTCAGCTGTGCTATGGTGCTCTCCTGTTGCTTTAATTTAAACCATAATGGGTTTGAATCATCAACCTAAATGATTGACATGACAATAAGACTACCATTGTCAAGAATTCCTAAGGAAGTTCTGGAGGTTTCACATATTCCTGACAACACAGTTACCCTGTACCAACACAGTTCTTTCTGCTGAAGTAAAATATTGGGTTATGAGTTTGCAGTTTGATACTGTTAAAGTCTTAGGAAATTTTTGCTGATCAAACTGTGGAACGCCAAGGACTCAGAAAAACTCTGAGCTCCAGACGGGACACGAACCCGCAACCTTCTGAATGCTAGCCAGACGCTCTAACCATTGAGCCACTAGAACTCAGATGGCAGAGCAAGGTAACTTTCGGTATTTAAACCTGGGACGAGCCAGTCAGCAATGACTTGCTGTACTGCAAGCCGTTAGATGTCGGTAAATCTTCAGTTAGATGATAATTTGAATTATCATTATTATTGTTATTATCATTATTATTTGTCCCGTCTGGAGCTCAGAGTTTTTCTGAGTCCTTGGCGTTCCACAGTTTGATCAGCAAAAATTTCCTAAGACTAAAACATTGGGTGTTGGCAAAAATAAACTAAAGAAGGACAGGTTACTGTACCAGGTTAAACCCAGGTAACCAAGTATGTTTGAAGAAAGACTGATAGATTTCTTGAAGCTAATAGGCAATGAAAAATGGTAATTGATCTCAGAATGTAATAAAGTGTTTTAGTCTGGTTTTTAATTTGCAAAGATAATTTTGAGACTTAGAATAGTCCTGAGAATTTCCTTTCAAGTTCACTTATCTCTGCAAAACTTACAGATGGAAATGAGAAATAAGAAAGGTCTCGGGATAAATCAGGCTTTGCAAATGATGGACTTCTTTTTCCCAATGTATCTGATTTATTAACTCTATCAAGTTTATCTTTAAGACTCTCCTTCTCCATCTGCAGCCGAATGTAGTGGCCTGATTCAACACCAAGTTTCTTTTCCAATTGATGGATAATATTAGTGAGCTGTCGAATTTCTGCCATCTGGAAGACAGGAAAATATGCTTGACAATAAGTACTAAAGAAGATAAATTGTATAAAATAGTGTCAGACAACATACAAACCTTCGTCAAGCTCATAATCTCGGAAAAACCACTTCTGGGCCAGAGATGACTTAAACCCTGTAACTGTCTGATAAATGGTAAGATGCTCTAATCATATAGATAGCAAGACTCACATGGTGAGCTAACATGCAGGTTTGTCATTTGTGTTACCCTTGTAAAGCCATGTGTTTCACCTCCATGCAAGTCTCACTTGTTGTAATGTAATATATTATGTGTTGTATGTAGTCTTTACTGTTTATGATAATAGTTTACTTCCCATTTAATTTATTTTAGTTTGCATGACAAGCCTCAAGGCTCAAAGTAATCTTGCGGACTTTACTTGTTTTGATATAAATTTTATAGCAGTAAGGACATCATGTTTGAATAAGGTCGTATGTAGCGCACTTGTATATTTACCATGAAGAGGCTGTCTGTGGTCAGTCAGAGCACATAAAAAATTATGCTCGATGATTGGCTGATATACCAGTATATATAATTTCCAAAGATTTGAAAGAGCTCCGGCAAGAAAAGTTTCTGAGTTTATGTCAAAATGAATTAAACGAAGGAGAGTAATGGATGTTTTACAGAGTATAATTTATAAGTCAGGTATGAAAATTCAAGAGTCAAAATTATATGATGGGGATTTGAAATGAAACCCCACTTTTGAAATTGTTGGGACATGTTGGCTGGGTATCCTGCAAATGGACCCCTAAGGACATGAGTTGTGTGATGGGATTTAGCCAGGGTTACTGTCTTGAGGCCTGCATTCATGGAAAGTGCACTTGTAAAGGGCAAAAGCGGGCATGTAAGGATCTATAATCCTTCTTTGTGCTGACTCTCATGTATTACTGTGCTTTAACCCTCCTGAAAATCTCCAAACCCATACCTGCTTGCGACCATCTTGCCAAGAACTTCTCTTCAGTTTTGCCAGTTCGTTCTTATGCTCTGAATGTATTCTTCGAATTTGCTCTGCTTTCCTTTTGTCCGCCTCCTGAACTAGTTTACAACTTTCTTCCAGCACTTTTTTCTGCTCCTTAAGTTCCTCTATGTCCTTTTCCAATTTTCTCACTTGTTTCTGGTAAGACTTCTGGGCTGCTTCTCTCACCTCGCTCGCAAACTGAATGCGGAGTTTTTGAACGAGGTCTTCTCTTTCTCGGTTCCAGGTATATTGTGCTTTCCTCAGCTCTTCGTCTTTTTGCTTTATAACGAGTGCAATTTCTTTCTCTTTTTCCTTTTGTAGTCTGTCTCTAAGCTCGCTAAGTTCTTGTTGTTTTTCCTTGTACAACCTTCGTCGGACTTCGGTCACCATGGACTCTGCTTTTTTACGTTCTTCTTCCCGCAACAACTTGGTCTCTAGTTGTTGCTCTCTTTTCAAAAACTTCTCGTTGCTTTTCTCATCTTGGAGCTCTGTCCTTAGCTCGTACAACTGCTCCTTCAGTTCGTCATTCTGAGCTTTGAGCTTCGCTATAAGCAGCTCGGAGTCGGGCGACGAAGTCGAAGGTCTCGTTGCTTCACCCGCATCTAACTCGGTTACGCAGTAAAAAGGGTTGCTATTGCCTTGTAAATGCGGTTTCTCTGCCTCCATTTCTTAACTTATTTTAAAATCCACAATTTCCATGTGAATGTTAACAATATTTAAATGTCATTCGATGGCGACGCAGTTCAGCGAAGACGTCCAACGTGAAACGGTGAACTAAATTACTCAATAACATAAACAATCCTTCAGATCAGTGTATATCCCAGAGGTATGGAAATGGTTTATAGGAACCACAAGACGTTATTTCCTTTGGTTTATCATGTGAAACATTCCAATACAGGACCCACCATCATTCAATGCTCATTTGCGTCTTCCTTGGCCATTTGGGAATGTTTTGAATAATTGTACCGTGTTAATTAAGGAAAGGAAATGGACTGGGGAGACTTACAGCTGAATAACTAATACTGAAAATATTAAAATATTTCCAAAGTATGCCTGTTGTGTTTTTATTTTTGTTTATTTGCCTAATATTGGACGTAACGTTATACCACAAACCTTTGAGAACTTGTTGAGCAGAAGGTAAATTTCTTAAAAATTATTAGGAGTGCTAGATAGTTTCACATTCACTTCTTGATTGGGCTGATTAATTTGAAACCAAACCAATAACTTATTTTCAAAAATTCGGCATATATCATCCATTCAGCCAATAGAAACTTGTGGCCTCTAACAACCACAAGGCTACCTCTTTCACTTTGAAAATCTCTTCCATTTGGTAACACTGCATCTATAGTCAGTCATTCTGTAAATATTAATTGGTACAGAGATCTCCAATAAGGAGTTCTCACTGAAAATATTTGGGCTTTGGCATGTTCTTCAGATACACTGGCTGAACACCGTCCTGGATTAAGGAGTATCTGTAGATAAGCCAGATACATATTGCAAAGACAACTTGTAGCAACTCTGCAGATGCCAAGTTGCAACAAGGGTGTTAGCTAGTTCAGATGGCATGCCTCAAAGCTGCAGCAACAACTTCAATAAGCCAGAAATATTTCTGGCTGGGCACTATATTGACATTCCCAATGGCCTGGCCCAAAACTTTCACTGCCTTGGCACCACTTGCTGCCTTAATTTTGCACCTCCAAAAACTATTCTGGATCCCTTCTGAATCAGAAGTAAAATAGTAAAAAAAAATATTACAAGGACGTTCATAATCTATGCAAATCAACTCAGTTCATAAAAATTTAAATACATTTAAAAGAATTTAGTTAGGAACATAGTTTGATAGTTCCCAGACTTCCATATTTTTCCCAGAAGCACTTGACGTCATACGACAACAACAACATTTTCTGGTACGCGTTGTATCCAAATCTTTGTTTTACCAAAGACGGTCGCCAAGTTGAGTTATCATCAAATTTTTTTTTAAAATCTGTTCCAGATTTATTCCTTTGGCCACCACAATGTCAGATCTTGATAACAACAGCACAAATGGCAGTACAGATTCATCGAATGACTCGTTAAATGGTGCGTTTCGAATGAAATTTTGACTGCGTAACTTGAATTGTTTTGATGTAGTTTCTTGTACAATAACTGAGCAATTTTTGTAAGAAATTTAGTAAGTTAAGGTGTGTATTCAGTGTATTTCATCAAAGTATACCATCGTTTTCGTAGGATCGTGGGTAAAGCTTGATGCTTCGTATAAAAATGGAGGCGAGCGTCCAATTTCAGCACATAACGGTAAAATGGAAGATTTACTGGCAGAGGCAGTTGATGAAAGTAGGGCAGCTGGAACATTTTCAAACAGAGAAGGGTAATGTTAGCTTTAATAAGACTGAACATGTGTCTCATAAATGTCCATTTGTTTCAACTTTTCCGTGTGAGGCTTCATAAGAAAAAGGTAGTAAATGTGTGAACCATAAACATTCAATTTAATATAGTGTAGAGAAGTCCACGCCAAGCGAAATCGAAGCTACAGAGATCAGTTCGGAGAGTAAGGTGAGCAATGCTCAGTGAGTTAATTTTCTATTGCCTTTCCCTTCATGCTTATCCGACGCTTGTTCACAAAAAGGTAAATAAAACGTTATACATTAGTCAAATTATTAGATTTATTTATGCTTACCATTTTTGTTATTTTACTATAACCTATTTTTATACACAAATTCCCTGGGAGTATATTGAACTAGCCAATGGACTGCACTGGACTTTGTAATTTCAATGGACTTTGGTTTTCTTTTCTACATTTTCTTAAGTCTTTTTTTTTGTGTTATTATATTTGAACGACCATAATGCCACTCAATTGCCATTGTCAATACATACCTGATATTGAAGTGATGTAATATAGAGCCCTGGCCTCTCTTCACCAAGGCTAAACTGCAGTGTTCAATTGATTGATTGCCTCATACAGGGAAATACTTCATCACTAATCTCCCTCCTGCAAGAATCACTGCATTCCTTCCTCAAAACCTAGCATTTAGGGTGAAACTCCCTGGGGTATTTGAATTGTAACAGATAATATCATAGGTGAATTATAACCCTTTCACTTCTGTATAGTAGCCCCTTGTAATTTTAAAAAAGCCAACCAGGAAACCTTAGAATTAGGAGGCAGTACACTTGGGTTTTTATAAAATTGCAACCCTGACCATATTTTATGTAATGTTTAATAAACGAGCAGCAGTGTTTTGTCAGGTTTAAAACCACGAGGCCGTAGCCCAAGTGGTTTTTGACCCAATAAAACACATTCTGTGAGTTTATTGAATGCTTCAAAAATGAATTCCTAAAAGTGTGTCCCTGGGGATCCAAACAATGGTTCACATTGTCAGTAAAAAATGACAGCATATAAGAAAAACAAGCTATGCCTCATTGGATTCTTTATATAAAGAATACTAATAAGGAGTGCTTTATCAGATATAAAGTCCACGCATGTGACATATCATTGGTGACTTGATAGACTAAAATGCTCATTAATAATTAATGAGTTTTTGAACAATCATTCATATCTCTGTAGTCATTCATAATCTTTCACTGTTCACAGTTGATGATATTTCATTGCCCTGTTTGACCATTTAACTAGGTATTACCTCCAGAACATGCCTCACACGACCCTAGTTGGATTGAAGATTGGTCCAGTCGGGTAGAACCTCATCCACCTAAGTACGTTATTTGGTAACAATTATCTCAGAGTTGAAACAAAGCAATGAAACACAGGCTATTTTCCAAAACTTATTGGCATATTTGCCTCACTATTCGTTAAAGTTTACATTTGAGAAGTCAAATTTTCATGTCCAATTTAGAGATGATTGTGTTTTTTTTTATTATGTTGATGTTTAAGATAAATCAGATACTATATGTTGGTTTCTTGTAAATGGCAACACATTTTTCACCTGTTTTTACAATAGATACAAACACTTAGAATTACATGAAAATCCCACAAGTAAAAATGCTGGACTAAATTATTTTGATGTACAGTTTGGTGGTATGCAAATGTATTGTTAACAGATATTCTATCAGATTACATGTACATGTATTGGGTAGTCAAAGTTACTAGTAAATTATTCTATTATAAACTGAATTTTACAGTGGCAACATTCTTTTCAACTCAAAGCAATTTTCTGTTAATAAAATTATTTTTAGATATTAATTTTTGCCCCAAATGAGATATGTTATTGTTTTAATACTGAATGTAGAAAATGGCGACTGACTTATCCTCCACGCAGAGAACCAGCATCATGTAGTGGAAAGATTCAAGCAGATGGAAGGTAAACATTTTATACTGTATGATATTATATTTCAGTCTGGGTTTAAATTTGTTTAACATCCCCTGACCCTCTCCTCCCATAAAGAAGCCTTTCATTTCCACAAATTCACAACTGTATATGTTTATGATGTGGATTTGCAAAGTTTAATTGAAGTTTAACCCTTTCATTGCCCAGGGGAGTTTTAAGTTGGTACTTTGTAAAGTGTTTAGTAGAATGCATATCTAATTGTGGTAAACAAAGGGTTAATTGAAATGTATTTGAAATACACAGCTAAATCAGGATCCTATCAATACACTTTAGTATCTAGATGTTAACTTTTCTATATCATGAGCATTCTCTTAACAATCTGAACAAGGACTACAAGGCTGTTAGTGGAACCCTTGTTACGTGTTTTACCCTGTATATATAAAATTTATTATCATGCATATGTGTTCTAAAACATAGGAGAAAAAAATTGTATTCATTGGTACTAATATTTATTAAAGGAAGGAAAAAAAAAACTTTAGTTTTACTTGGTTTTTTAGCAACACCAACTTTATCAAACTGAATTTTTACATTGTTATCCCAACACTCCTTATCACACACTTGGTTGCCTTTGGAATTGGGTAAGTCAGTCACTGTTTAGACATGGGTTACAGTTTGCAACAACACAAATTGCACACAAGTGGAATTAAATTTGTTTGCCTCCCCTCTCTCCCTTATCTCTCCCCTCCTGTCCCCCTCCCTCCCCTCCTGTCCCCCTCCCTCCCCTCATCCCCCTCCCTCCCCTCCCCCTTACCCTTCTCTATGTCATCCTCTCTCTCTCCGCTCCTGCCCCCTCCCCTTCCTCCCCTACCCTTCTCTATGTCATCCTCTCTCTCCCCTACCCTTCTCTATTTCATCTCTCTCCCCTCCTGTCCTCTCCCCTTCACTTTCCCCTCCTTTCCTTTCTCTTCCCACTCATCCCTTTCTTCTTCTCCTTCTTTCCTCTCTCCTACCTCTTGTTCCCTGCTCCCCCTCCTCTCCCCTCCCTCCTCCTCTCCCCCTCGCCTTTCTTGCCATCCTCTCTGTCTCTCCTTCCACTCCCCTCCCTCTCTCCCTCTCTCTTCCCTCTCCTCCCTCTCCTCTCTCTGCCTCCTCCCCACCATCCCACTCCATTTTGACCTTACCCTCTCCTCTCTTTGCCTTCTCCCCACCATCACACCCATCTCACTCCATTTTGACCTTACCCTCCCCCTCCTCTCTATTCTTCCACCTCTTTAGATCCAGATGCTACCTTTAAAACATTAGCTGCTCTTTGAGGCTCTGTTATTCAAAAGACGATTAGCTTAATCCAAGATCAGTGAAAACTTTCTGGATGAAATACTACAAATATAAGAAAGAAAGTAGAGGGTTTTCTGTTCAGATACACAAACAAAGAGAGGTTTTATCCTAGATAGTTTGAACTAAAACTATTAAACGGAACATATCCAACAAAACAGCCAATTTAATTTTTAACCCGGGACTAGTGGTTATCATCGTTTAAGCAACCAAGTCACTGGTCCTCGACCGTAATATCTTTCAGGCACTTTGGTTTATAGCCAAATTATATCTAAATTATTAACCCATTAAGGGGCAATGACTCACTTTACTATTTCCCTCTGGCTGACTCCTGACAATTTTGCTTGTGAAAGTGATAAGCCCTGGGTGCGGTTGTTCAAAGGATAATTACCGCTAAATCCTGGGTTAAAATTTAATCGGCTCCTTTATTGGACATGTTCTGTTTGATAACTTTAGTCAAAACTTTCTAGGGTAAAACCTTTCTATACTTATATGATATATGAACAGAAAACTTTAAACATTCATTCCTACATTCTCAGCATTTCATCCACAAAGTTTTCAGTAATCCTGGATTATACTAATCACCCTTTGTACAATCGGGCCCTAAGTGTTAAAGAGTTCATATGACTCCTCAGCACGTTTTTCTTTCTAATTATTTCAGCCTTTACCTTGGAAGACGTTCTACCTCTGGTTCGACGCCAGTGTAAAACTAAAATGACACTAAGTTCCTGATGTTACTGAACTACCGCTTCACTTTGAACATGACCTTGGGGAAACACCGATCAGAAATGTCCAAACGTTTTATACTAAAGAACCGGTTTTCGGTCAAAATTGTTTACGCAAGTAAAATACCGGATTTCCTCTCATTGTTTCTGATGTCAACACACATGTAAATGTACCTTTGGTTCCGGAGCAAGTCAATGTCATGTATGTGTGCATTAAGAAGTGATCAAAAGGTTACATATTTCCGAAATCTTCTCTGACTATCTATATACTCCTGTTGGGGTGCTAAAGAGAAAGCTTTCTCCTAAAACACACAAGAATACTTAAGTTTGCTGTGTAATGTATGTCGCATATCTATGGTAAATAAACTTTCTTTCTCTGAAAATGAACTTGTCGCAAAGTCTGCTTAGAACATTAGCCAGAGATTGACCAGGCGGGAATCTCAATTTTAATAGGAATATTAAAGCCCAGCATAGAATGCGAAACAGTGGCATGATATTAAGAGTTTAATAGAATCTTACGTTTCGTTGTATACGTCGCAACATCTTCAGATATAATAATTAAGGTTACCGAAGCTACAGTGTATATATACATGTGTCCATGAATTAACCAATCAGATATTTATCAGTATATTTTTATCTGATTGGTTAATTCATGACACATGTAAATATACACTGTAGCTTTGGTAACCTTAATTATTATCTCTGAAGATGTTGCGACGTATACAACGAAACGCAAGATTCTATTAAACTCTTAATATCATGCCATTGTTTCGCATTCTATGCTGGGCTTTAATATTCCTATTAAAAAACTAAGTCTGCTTGTTATAACTTCGCGAGTAGAAGAAGTGTTTCGTATTGTTTCTTTTACTTAAGATGACCGAACCGTGTTTATACTTAAGGTGCTTTGTGATTTAGATTTAAACTTGCAAGGTACTAAAAGAAGTATAGGTTATTTAACAGCAACAAACCATGTGAAACACTGAACTATGTATCTCTTTTCACACATGAAACAAAACTTCTTCGCAAGGTCAAGGTGAAAACAAAGTTTTACTATAAACGAAGTGACGACTTCTTAGGGGAAATATAGTTCGGGTTCCTGTTAAGCCTCTCCAAGTCTCCGGTACTGATAGATTGAATAGTCCTCGACGGTACACTAACCTACTTAAGCCAAATATGTTGACTCAAACTTCATCACTACAAGAACGAAACATTTCAGTATATTTTACCGTCAAACGAGTCAAAAAAGTCCAACTGATGTGGAGTTTTATCTTTAAAATTTTTCCATTTCGTTCTCGACTGGCATAGTAAACCGCCTGCATGGAAAAACTTAATCGGTTTAACAACAAAACACTTGGTATTTCACGGTTAGATAAGATAGGATGATCAACTACGCAGAGTTGACGTATAGCTAAGCTAAAGGTTTCGTGATAAAAATTTAAAGCCCAGCAGATCATTTGGATACACATAGTAATGCAAAGTTGACAACTATATAGGGGGAATTATATTTCTAATATTTCTTCATTTCACAAACAACATCATTAGAGTTATTAAAATTACGAGGTCTTCACGTGACAGGATGTGACAGGTGGAAATAGAGAGAATTCTCCTCCTACCGTGCAAGTTTACCGCCTCTGCTCTGACCAAAACTATCAAAAATTATAAATTTCTGGCTCGGATTAAAAGCTGCCACTTTCGGTTTACTGAATCGATTATCAGTCTAGGATGCAAATACGAGAAGAATAACGAGAATTTCACAATTTTTAAACAATGTTTCGCAGAATCTTGTGAAGAATATTGTCAATTATGTGGTTGACCTATGTGTATCAGTGGTTATAACGTTGGTGCAACACTGTCACGCAGTCTTGAGATCAATTCAAGAGCCCAGCATAGAATACGAAAGAGTGGTATTATTGAAATAAGAGATACACATCATGTCTATTAAGATAACGTTTCGTTATAGTATTTGGAACATCTTTTCTGAAGAATATGCATATCTCTGTTGTTGGAATAATGCCGCTCCTTTGGAGTTCCATGCTGGGCTCATGCATTCATCAAGAAACTTGTTTTAAGAGTCAAATATGTTGACCATATGGCATAGGAAGCACAAATTGACCATGGGGGCGCTCAAGTGACCCCAAAGCAAACCCTTATTTTTCTGGTTGGCGGTAAATTTCCTTCCTCCTTTCATTAGTAACCAACATTTACTTCGATTCTCTTTACCAATTTCTGGGACGACGTAATATACTATAGTACATTATAAAAGAACTGTTCAGTAACTCATGGCAAGTCCCACAATTATTGTTGGGAAGAACTGTGCTCTCCATTCAGCTCTCCCTCCCCACTGCCTAAGCCAATGTTCTATCAGTATATTTATCCCTTATATCATAATCCACTTATATTATTGTTTATTCTGTAATTCATATCCCATCTCGTTCTTTCTTGGCTTTGACACATATCAATATAACTGAGAAATGGGATCTCGTCTTTTGACATCAAGAACACCTTTATTCACATACTAAATGGTTAGCTCGCCATCCGAGTCTTGGTAGCTCAATGGTTAGAGCGTCGCACCGGTCATCAGAAGGTTGTGGGTTCGATTCTCGTTTAGAGCTTAGAAATCGTTCTTCTGAGGAAACGAGCTTGACGAACGTTCGTTGGTCGTCTGACTTTCATTCACCTCGGGTATATTTCACTGGAAACGGCGGTAAATCAAACATCTTACTGAAGATTAATTTATGAAAACAATGTAAAAACCAGTGTTCGTGACACGGTAGTAGTGAACGTGTCTCTCCCCTCCGTCAAGAACGTTCGACGTCAGCTACGTGCAGTTGTCTGATTAGAGTTACCTTTGTCACATGCGAGACGATTATCGCCCACTTTTACTCATCCAACCAAGAACTGCAGGTTTCATCCGGGCACTTCTAGACCCTTGAACACTGACCTCTACATAGAACCCTTAAGTTGTATGCGATAGACCTGATCTTGCAAGTTCCTTATTTGATCAAAACAGGAAATCTTTCGTACGACTAGTTCAATTTACATATAACATGCGAGATCATTCTACTTGCCACTTGAGCGTGAAAAATGAAAAGTGGTGATGAAAAGACGCTTAGAGATATGTAGGTTTAAAATGTCAAGGTCTAAATTCTGAACGGATCTTACGGTAGATGTATCCGTTGTTTGATCGAATGTTTAAGCCTCCATTGAAAAATACTCTACAGCAGACGTGCGAGTTTACAGTAATAATAAATAAAAATGAAAATTTATCTTATTCTAAATATACCCAATAACAACTCTTAAAAATATGATTGATCTACATTCTACACTATATAATGTTGGTAGTTAAAACTAGAGGGAAATCTGTTAATAAAAGCTCGTTTATCCCTTTCCCGGTAATACCTCTCCCCTTTACGAGTAAAATCGTCTGGCGTTAGCCAGAGTAAAATAATAAAAAGTCCCAGACCGCCGGGAAAGAGTTAATGAATGTTATAAGACCAGTCACATATCTATGTTTTCGTCTCAAGAAGCAGATCATAAAGAGTGGCTTGAATTATTGGTAATATTTGTCCAGATTTTGATCCTTATCTCCCGTTAGATACGTCATTAACCTGTACACATTTTACAGCATAGCCAAATCTAACAGCTCTTCTACCGAATTTATCAATTCGACTTAGACATTTCTGCTAAAAAACACAGGTCCATAACTAAAGGTTTGGAAGGAAACGTCGGAAAAATGTTAACTCGAGATGCAAATTTAATACTTCTGCACAAAAAAATTGACAGGTTTTATCATTTGTGCTACATAATTTGCATTACGAATTGCACTCAAAAATCATTCACTGTAACATTGCCTTAAAACTGAATGACTGAAGAGGACTAAAACGGGTGCTCGTGAGGGCCCAAAGTTTTCTCCGTTAAAGCTCGCTAATCCTAAGATAACAACAAAACACTTTATATCATCAACTACATAATGTCATTAATTTAATTATAACTCCATGCAAAGTAAGACCAAACAGTTTGATATTGGTCCACTACTGCAGCGTTACCTCTTGAACTGAATGAGTATCTCTGATAATTATATCATAAAAGGAATATTGATCCAGCGACAACTGAAAAATTTTACGACGAAACGTATGCACTTCCCCTAGTTACATAACTGGGCAATAGTTACAGCGGTGGCACTCTGGTAGTGCACGTGTCTCACCTCTGTGGCTAGGGTTCGATTCCGGCTCGGTGCAGTTTTCTGATTAAAGTTACCTTAGTCACATGTGAGAAGAGTGTTGTCCAGTTTGACTCTACCAAACATCGCAGGTTTTCTCCAGGTACTCCAGTTTCCTCCTGTAGGAACACTGGACCCATGAGGGATGGCCCTTACTGGACCTCTAGGGAGAACAGCGTAGTTTAGCTGATAGGGTTATCCAGTATAAATAAAAGAACTTTACTTTAAAGGAACTTTATACCTCGAGACTACTGACGAAAAGCGAATACATTTAGCTAAACATTACCTCAAGCTGATATTACCCAAGAGACGGCGCGATCTCTATCGATGATATTTTACGCCACATATTACTGCAACTAAATTTCAATAAACATTGATCACAAATGGTATGACATATTCAACCCAGTCTCTTAAAAATAAATGTAGAGTCTACGTTGGCATAATGCATCAGTTAAAGAACTGTGTCCACATTAACGGAGTGAATTAAAGCGATATCTGCATGTTGAATTCTAGTGAAGTGTCAGTTGAGTGAATTCTGGCGATATCTCGGATAGGTTTCATGCACTTAAACGCCACTCAATTGTTTGGTCGTCAAACTCTCTTCCCAATAAAACCCCAGTTAACTCGAGGATTCATGTGATATTCAAGCAAGGCGGTAAACCGGTAGCGGCAACAGGAAGGGACATAAGCTAGGTGGTAAACCCAAATTGAGTAAAGGTTTTGTTATAGTTGGGTAAGGTGTCCCAGAACCTCGTAACTTAAACACTGAACAGTAAGCCTGCTGTTCGCCATCCGAGTCGTAGTGTCTCAATGGTTAGAGCGTCTCACCGGTCACAGAAGGTTGCGGGTTTGACTCCCGTCTAGGGCTCAGAAATCGTTTTTCTGAGTAAATGAGCTTGACGAACGTCCTCTAGTTGTTCAGAACCTCGTTGATTGATGAATGTAGCCGTAGTACTTTAACTGATAGATTCTACCAATGTAGACTGCCTATACATACCAATACGAGACTGGGTTGGCATATTACGCGAATCAAGTTTTGTGCATAATTTTACGGGGTTTCAGTGTGTAATAACACCTTTGCGCTGCCAAGTCAAAGGAACCGCTGGTCCGAACTAAATTTGACTTGTATATTTGTCCCGTTATATATCCTGTTGAGAAATTAACTATGGTCTTTCTCTGTGTTAATCTGACAAATGCAACTCTAGCTCGGTGTCTGGTTCTGGCCAATTCATTGCTGTTTCAGGGAACATTTTAAAAATTTATTCACACTTACAGAGTTAGTTTGCATTTTCACTGCAGATTCATGACTGACATTGAGTCAACCGAGTCCGAGCACTTGGCACAAATTTTCGAAAATCGGGAAAGAATGATTTCTTTGACTTTTTCAGACTTTTTTTTAATCTTTACTTAGCTATGCAATGTAGAGCTTGATCAGAAACTCTATTGCTTCTTGTAAAGTATTTATCCGCTCTTTTTCCGTCATAACGATGAGGTCCAGGATGATGTTATTGTCTCAAGTATGACAATGTAGATACCAAAATAACGGCTTAATTTGTTTGTAACATTGAAACATCAGGATTGACAATGACAAAGTCGAAAGAAAAGAAACAGTCAGCCTACATACAGACCGCCGCGGAGGCCGTCGAAGCGTGAGTCAACACCTCAACCATTCTTCCTCAACTTTCACCAATACCAACCCATTTCCCCTAGTTCAAACCATCTACCTCCAATAAGTTTTCTTTTAGTTGTTTTGATCAACACCAACTTCATTTCCCTTAGTTCAAACCATCCACCTCCCATCGGTTTTCTTTTAGTTGTTTTGATCAACACCAACTTTCACTAACACCAACTCATTTCCCCTAGTTCAAACCATTTACCTCCCATAGGTTTTCTTTTAGCTGTTTTGATCAACACCAACTTTCACCAACACCAACTCATTTCCCCTAGTTCAAACCATTTACCTCCCATAGGTTTTCTTTTAGTTGTTTTGATTTTTGTAACAAAGCATCTCGGTTACTGACGCAAATTGTTAAAGAAAAAGAGATGAATAAGAAAGCATGCAACTGTATTTCGCATGTGAGGAAATGTGACTATTGTTAATGAAAGAACGAGGAAGCCTACATTGGTTGAAGTAAGACGTAAAAGGAACTTGATATCGTTTCCGGGTACCGAAAAAGGGGAAGTTTAGTTGTTTATATTACTTCGTTATGGCGCGTTCCTTTGGATGAAAAATGCAGGAAACTCATTTCAAAGGCCAGTGGGCTTGTTACCATGTTAAGCTTTTCAAGGATCAATCCATCTTAATTGTGCTATTTTTGCAATTCGAATTTTTCTTCGTTTCTCGCGGTCACCGGTCCGCATGTCTACACAATTGCAAACACAATAAGGTTTAGTTTTCACGGTTGCGTACATCGTTATGCTTATGTCACTAGCAGCAAGTACTTCACAGTAGGTGAATACCTTTGTACTTTGTAAAAACTACAGGTTAAACTAATCATGATGTGTTTGCAGCGCTTGCGTAGGTCATGTTTATGTCGCTAGTCAAAACCAGACTTAATCAATACATCGTTGTGGATAGTCAAAAGGTTTGGGAAACTGCCGAAACTTAAAAATGTTTAAACTGACGTTTCGAGCGAAGGGCCTTCGTAGGAGTGACACTCCGTGACACTTGTTTCACTCCGACGATGGGCCTTCACTCGAAACGTCAGTTTAAGCATTCTTGAGTTCCGGCAGTTTCCCAAACCTTTTGACTGTCTACAAGCCGTTCAATACTGTCGATGCAGCACTGTAATTTTTATATTATTGTTTGGTAAATCACTACATCGTTATGGATGTATTTTTTAATCTGGCTCAGTACAATTTAACCATAATTAACTACATAAGTAAAATTATCAAAAAATCAAGCTACTATGACTAATTCAATAATTTCATAATTAAAGTAAAAGAAAGTCTAAAAAATTTTCATAGACCAAGATATGATGCGAGATAGACCAACTAAATTTCTAATTAGAGTACCTTACTATATAGCTAAAATTAAATTTTGATTTATAAAGTTCTTCAGAATGATTAAGGGAAAGATCGAACCCTTATCTAGTAAGGATTAACAAGTTTGATAAAGAATTTAACATCGCGAGTGAAGCTTAACGGCCACGAGGAGCTGTAGGCTCCGAGTGAACCTTCATGCTTCCCGAGGGTTATTAAATTCTTTATTACACGAGTGACCATTGATTAACCATCTTATCTTATGACTCACTGACAATTACATAATTTTATTCTTTTTTTTAGCTTTACTATAAGGTAAACATTGGTCGTTAGAAATTAAGACATGCGCTCATTAGCATGCAATAAGTGGTTATCCAAAGTATCACACTGTTTTCCAAAGGGAACAAGGAGATAAGTCATCTCAATACTGATGAGTTGAATAAAGGATTTAACGCTTGTGTTGAAACAATGAATTGTGGGAGTGTCATGAGATAAGTTGGAAGTAGACAGGAAGAATATTCCAATGATGCGAAAATTAACCGGTTCACTGCGTTTTCGATATTTAACGTCGGCAATACAGGCGATTCTTTGTTTGATATACCATTAACAAGTTTTCACCAAAACAAAATGAAGTACCAATTAATCAGTTGCATATAATTAAGACAAATACATAAAAGCGGCTGTTCTTTACTTCCCTAGCCATTCATCGCCTTAGATAGAGGCAATAAAAAACTTACCGGAAGGATTCTCACTGTAAAACCAAAATGTTGAAATTCACTGTTATTTTTCTTCTTACTGTAGCTTGCTTTGCAGAACGCTTTATCGAAAACGGGAGCTTAGGCGACATTGAAGAGTTTGACGAAGGAAAACAGTTTAGCGAAGATGATGAAATTGCAAAAAACGTACTGTTTAGCGAAGACGAAGAGTTTAACGAAGAGTTTGCCGAAAACGAAGACGAGGTCGACGAAGACGAAGCGGTTGAAAGTCAAGTGAGGTACCTAGATACAGCACGAAATGCTTTACTGAAATTCGCGGCGGATTTACGAAAAGGTAAAAATGTCACCAACGCTTTCCTTAAAGTCATCGACGGCTTCGAAAAACGAATCGCCAACTTCCAAGCATCGTTAGGCCGAAGGAGAATAAAGCCCGACTTGGTTGAAAAGGTGAAGAAGTTCATCGAGGAAGCTTCCAAGGACAGAAAAGCAAATACGAAGGTTCTTCGAGGTTTTGCTGCTCAAGGAGTTTTTCTGTCACAAATAACAGCCACAAGTTCGGTTGCAAAACGTGACTTTCTTCTTAATGGAGCCCTCGCGTTTCTGGAAAGCATAAAAGAAGACATCGGTGATACAGCCTTCGAGGAATTCCTGAGTGTCAGTGGTTTGGTGACGTTAATTTTCGCTATTGATGACACAGGAAGTATGGCAGGCGATATCAAAGCAGCCATTGCCATCGCTACTCAGATTGTTCGACATCCAAGAGATTACGACGTGGATTATATCTTATCACCTTTTAACGATCCAAGTAAGAAATAAATGTTCCCATAAAAATCTGATTTTGTTCTTATCATGATTATCATTAAGGGCCAATGTCATCATTATTATCGTCCATTCCACAATGAAAATCATCAATAACCGATCTGATATTATTAAAAACATCATAATTAACCGAATTTTCATTAGTGTGATCACTGTTACTACTATTGCTGTCATAAGAACTGTCATTGCCATCGAAATCCTAAATATATACATAGTCACTTTAAAAAAGCAGAAAAATCTTTAGTTCAGGACCCTCTGTTTATGTACATTAGTTGCTCCTGTTCTTCGGCGCACAAAAATGATGATATTCCAGGGGCGCAAATAGAGGAAGTTGGGCGGGTCACCACGTCTGCCCTTTTGTAGAGGGATTAATGTGTATCCTGTTAGCGACAGTATTTCGACCCCATTTCAAAAGCCACGCGGACCTAGTGTACTCAAAATGGTGAAATTGTCCAGCTGATGTCTTTCTGTTACCTCCAACCCCTTCCTTTCAAAATTCCAGGTTACGCCTGATATTTAAACCAAAACTAACGCTAGATACTCTTTCTCAACAGAGACTGGTCCGATTACAGTGAAAAGTGAAGGCCAAGGTGAAGAATTCGTCACTGCTCTACGAGCTTTGCGAGCCCACGGCGGAGGAGACTGTCCTGAACTGGCATTTAAAGGAATGATTGATGCTTTAGGATCTGGTCCACAGCCTGGTTCTTCCATGTATGTTTTTACCGATGCCTCACCAAAAGATGCCACGAAAGCAAACATCGACGAAGTGCTTAACCTGGCTCACGATTTGGATGTTCCTATAAATTTCTTTAGCAAAGGCGACTGTGGTAGACCCAGTGATGTTGCTGTGTATAATCGAATTGCAAGTGAGACTGGCGGTCTTGTTTATCCTCTGAAAAGCAGTCTAGAAATCGAGGAGCTTGGAAAACTGGTTTCTAACGGTCTACGTGGCTCAGCTCCCATTAGTTCTGGAGGAAGTGGATCCCCCTCTGGAAGGCGAAGACGAGCAACGGCTAGTGAATATTCTATTTCCGTTGACGACTCCATCGAAAAACTACTGGTAACAGTCACAACGCAGCATTCTGGCGCCGGAGTAACCTTGCAGGACCCTAAAGGAAAGACGGTCACAGAAGGTCGCATAGCTTTAACGAAGGGTGCAGTGTATGACCTAACCAATCCAGCTCCAGGTGTTTACAAACTGATTGTTCCAGTCACCGCAGGAATTCATAAATACAGGGTAAACGCAGTGAGTGGAACAAATATTGATTTTGGGCATTACTACGCTTTTATTCCGAAACGCGGCAGGAATCGAGTTCCAATACCTATCGAGCAGCCACTCCAAGGTAAGATATGATCACAGATGAGAGGGAAGGACCCGAGAGACAAAGACAGAGAAACCGTACCCACGAGGATGGTCCTCACTTGACCGCTAGGGAGAACAGCATAGTTTAGCTGGTAGGGTTATCCAGTATATAAAGCTCAACTCTTGCTTAACTGAATCTCTTCCTTATTTGATTGCTTAGGAATTGCGGCAACTGCATTTATTACTGTGGCTGGCGCTGAATCAGTAAACTCGGCATCATTGCACATGAAAGTCTTGGGCAAGACAGGCACAGTTCATGATGACAAGCCATTAAAGCTAGTTGGAACTAGTGGAGTTCGTTATACCTTCAAATTTCATCCACCGTCTGGTCCATTCCAGCTTCAACTAAACGGTGTAACGAAGAAAGGGAACAAATTCGTGCGCACTTCAGCTCGTGAAGACCAAGCCACACCAGTAATTTTACGACTGTCTTACACCCCAGACTCCAACACCTTGCCCCGCGGCAAGACCACGAGGCTCACAATTCAAATCAGACGTGGTAATGTCGGAGAGAGAGTTGAGACCTACACTGTTGGTCTGAAGGATCAACGTAGATATGGAAAGGTACCAAAACCTACACGTCGAGTCAGACGGGGACGAATAGGGTTTGCCAAGATTGAGTTCGCCGTTCCAGTAGATGCCCCGAAAGGCAAGACTGAGAAAGTCGAAGTTTTCTTGACCAAGAAAGGAGAATCCAATTCGATAGCTACCTTAACCTTTTCTCTACTTATTGTGTAAAGGTTGCAATAGATGAATGACACTTCTTTAGCTAAGGATAGTAATTGTCATTGTAAATTAATTGGCTTGTTTTTGCAATAAAGAGCAAGTGTCTTTGACTTTGTCAGATGATTGTAATGTATGCTTGTTAAATACCAGTAATTGTCAACCGTTTCACTTTCTTCACTAATTCAATGATCTCGACCTCGACTATTTCACTTCGAATTTTTGCAATATAATTCAGCTCAAAGCCGATTTTCTGAGGAGATCAAAACCTGAAGTCAGCTGAGGGTTCATTTAGTATGTTCGTAAGTAATTATATAATAAAGTCTTCGCCTTGACAACACGAAACAAACAAACAAGACACTTGCAGGGGGAGGACTGATTCCAAGCGACTCTGCCACGCGGCACAGAGCTGGGAGCAAGGGGGGGAAATTGCTCCCCTTAATTTTTTCTTGATATTAATTTCCTCAACTTGGGTATAAAATGAGTTTATAATATTGTTCAGTTGACATTATTCAAAAAGGAAATCAATGTGGAACTAAAAGGTTTGAAATGCGTACTTTGTCCCAAACAACTGATTCATAATCAAATACCACACAATGTCTTTATTAGACTTCGTGTAACGCACGTCCTCAATAATGCTTGTCCTTTTGGACTTTGACCTACATGACCAATGAGTTTTTATCTTCTTCTCATTGCTGTAAATACGCACGTTTATGTTTTGTAACATAAAATTGATACAGTGAGAAATTCAACATATTTTTCTGCAGCCCCCCCCAAATCTTCGCCACATGAAATTGCCCCCTCATTCTAAAAATGCTCCGCGGCCCCTGTTTGCCCATCATTGTGAAAATGGACACTCCACTTCACCCACTGATCTCTATATAACTGGACTGCGGATGAACCTCTGGAAAAAGTCCGCCATCTTGGTATGTCATCAGCTCTCCTCGACCAATCGCATGCAAGATGTGTTTCATGAGATGGAATTGGCAATACAAAAGTATCACTGATCCGCAGTCCAGTTCTATAGAAGTCAGTGGTTTCACCAGAGGATTTTGTTATTTTAACCTCTTCCAACTCCAGCTCTGAACTTCTCGTTAGAGAAAGTCTCTGAATCCGTACGTTCAATCCACAGATTAATGCGAACATGGGCTATTTTCCGGTTTTCTTAAGAAAGTACTTAGCTACCGATTTTTTTTGGTGCATTTTGAAGAACGAGGCAACCCATATATCAATATGTGACACTACATGTATGTATATTAGAAATTATGTATTCTATTTTTTTAAGAAGATGCCTCATTTACATTTATTTGTTGTAACCGGCTTTATCTGAACCATCTGTACCATCTGGAGTGGGATGTTTAAGGTCGCTGAGCATTGTTTTGTTAGTTTGTCGGTATTCACGCTTCTTCGGTTAAACGAGTACCTTTGAAAATGTTACAGCCCCTAATGCCATTTTAACAACATTTTAACCGACGACTCTTTTAAGCTTTTCAAGAAAATCGAGGTTCTATGTACAGTAGAAAATTCTGCGAAGTTCCTCTGTTTATCTCACGTCTGTAAGCTTTCACTGAATGAATTTCGATGTCAAGGTGTACATGAAGTGAAAATTAAGTTTTTCTTACATGAAAGAGCTCTAGAAATTATAACGCAACATCTTTTACACTTTTTACATATCTCACTTCGTTCTTGAGATATTAAGATTTGTCTGATATGTAAATAACACCTTGTATGCGTCACGGTGCATGATGAGTTGTTGTAAAATTAGTAATATTAATACAGCTTTAATTAAGAAGTTCCTCACTGTTCGAATGATACTGTATTAATGCCGGTCAGTTTATGACTCCAACCAGTTCATGTGTATTTGTACCAGTAAATATTAAAGAAATTTGGCAACTACCCTCCGGATACATATCCTCCGGTAGTTTTGATAAAAATTGGAATGGACCTGTTATATTTTAAAAGAGACCCCAGCACCGACTGGTGGTCGATCATCCAAGCCTCTTACCCAATACTATTAGATCACCAGCTGGACTCTTAGACATGCAAATCTTGCTTAAAAAATTATCCAGAAGACAGGTCGTTTATCTCGCACTGATCAGAACCTCAGTTTGATCAATTATCAACGAAACTGCATTACTTCTACAGCAGTGGATACAGCTCTGTAAGTTTGTATTTATTGAAGTCGTATTTAACCATTAGGGTTTTCTAAAATTAACTTTCTCTCTTTTTGTTATCATGTTAACACGTTTTTGCTACAAAACAGATTTGCGGGCATACCGTCATAAACAGGTTTTGTGATATAAATATGAAATGTGGTTGAGTTACCTATAGCCAGATATCGACAAAAACAAGCACAGAAAAAGGCAAAATTCGAGTATATCGCCTTCAAGTTCGTCCAGCTAGGTGGTTTTTCGTCTCCATTTGGCACAGTATATGTTTGTTATAGAAATTGCCCATGTTCCTCAATCTTATAAACTCAGAAACATTTTCTGGGCCCTCAACGGGAATCGAACCCGTAAACTTCTGATCGCCGGTGAGATGCTCTAACCACTGAGCTACATGGACTGGATGGTAGAGCGAAGGTTACTATTTATACTGGTTCGTAGCTGACATGTGCACTGCCAACTGCAGTCTCGACAAGTCATGTATCTGGCTCAACAAAATTAAGATGGTTCAAAAAATTGAACAGGTTTGAAAATACACGAGCTGCTGGAAAAAGAAGTATGACAAAAAGAAACATCGAAACAACAGAGACAACTCGAAACTTACAACGATTCAAAAAATATTGAACGAAATGTTGCAACTAAGCCAAGCATAGATAACTTTCGATGAACGATAAACCTTTAGTGGTCAGTGATATGTTGATTATTTCAGATTGATTGCGGTAAATCTTTGAAACCTATCGAAGTGAACATCAAACACGACACGGTAACTGATAATGAAAGCAACACTCACTATACTGCATATCTCACTTTTGGGTTTTGTAACGATGGGAGTCATGAAGGTTCATTCAATGTTTTGCGAGGATTATTGCACCGAACTACATAAGGAATGGAATCATTACCGGTATCGTTGTCCTGAAGATACTAGAAATCCGTCTCCTTGTTGTGATGCCGAGGGGGGAAGCATGAGACAAAGATTGGAATGATATGAAATCCTATGTCCGTCAAACGGTGAGTTGTAAGAGCCATTGTATGAGTTATTTGCACGCAAGAGACGAAAGACCTACTGGAAAACAATAGCATGAATAACAACTAAGACATTTTTTCAATTCCTCGGTCGGTCCTATTATTGCCTAGAGGATCGAGAACGCTAAGAAGAGTACATTTTAACATTAAAGGTATTAAATTAGATGTAGAAACAAATACAGAGGGATCAATTCGTGTGTTTTTCATGATCATTTATTCATATTCAGATTTACAATAATCATTTTGTTTTTATAAATTTACCTATACATTTCATTATTTACTGATTAAAATTGATATTATTACTATAACACTAGCTATTATTTTTAATATTAATATAGTTTAAGTGTTATTTTGGCGAGATAAAGTAATTTTTATTTTTTATTTTTATTTTTGGCCCCTGGGCAGCCTTCAGTAGTGGAGGCCCACCCTACCTTAGAATACTAAAAAGCTGACAAGACATATTTACAGTCATCCATAAAGTATATGTAAAAATGTACATCTATAAACATCATGATCAATCTATATAAGAATCCATTTCCTATGTTTCAAGTATAAAGAATCTGAATAAACTAGCAAGATTATAAGAATCTGCGAAATTCCTAT
The DNA here is from genome assembly GCA_036872915.1 of Nanipora kamurai. Taxonomy (NCBI): domain Eukaryota; kingdom Metazoa; phylum Cnidaria; class Anthozoa; order Scleralcyonacea; family Helioporidae; genus Nanipora; species Nanipora kamurai. The sequence continues at coordinate 509,312 of JBAHVQ010000401.1, read as the reverse complement.
GTTTCAAGCATACAGACTACCATTCAGGCACTCACAAATACATTTTCCTGACAAATTTCTTTTCATGAAATATGTGGAGGCCCCTGGGCAACTGTCTAAACTGTTTCTCATGAATTATTAACGGATTATTGAAATGATGCTTTGACGTCACAAGTGATAAAACAAACAAAATTTCGTGGATCGGGGCAGTACGCATTCATGGATTTTACCTCATCCTTTTCTTTTACGAACATCAAATGATTTTTGAATATCGAAATATTATCATTTTCATTGTAATCAGTATTGTTACCATTATCATCATTATTACGACAATCATTATTATTATTATTATCATTAAAGAAAAGCATACAAGGTGATAAGAATCAACATGTTGGTTTAGCAAAGAACACGGAAGAGCGACATTATTCAAGCGACAGACATACTCGTAATATTCTTCAGAGAAGATCTTGCAACATGGCAACGAATCGTCAGATTTTAAAAACCATTATGGGTGTGTTTGTTGTTGGAATAATGCCACTCCTTCGTCTGCTGTGCTGGGCTCTTAACTCTTTCCCGTCGGAACTTTTATATTTTTTACTCCTGGCTAACGCCAGACGATTTTACTCTTCAAACGGAGAGGTACCACCGAGAAAGAGTTAAGCCCTAATCAAACGAGAACGCAAGCTGCCACAAGTTTTAGCTTTTAGCTCGTTTGACCGCTAACTTGCGATGACTTGCGTTGGCTTCCATTAGCTTGCGCCTAATTTGAGCTTGTTCAAATTTCACTTCAAATTTGTCGTTTATAAGAGCCATTCTCGAACAGATAATGAAGAGAAAAACTCAAAGAAAAACAGGACAACGTACTAATAAACTTTTTACATCCCTAACTTTGCCGCCATAACTTGGGAACAAGCGGAATTGCGACTTGCCGTGAGTTTTTTTTTTTTTTTTGCGGTGACCATTTGACTGGTGGCATCGCAAGTTGTCACAAGTTAATTTGCTTTCTCGTTTGATAAAAGTTTCAACATTATTGATCCCGAGACTACTCTTCCCTTCAACATGTCACTCGGTAGTGATTTCCTTTGTTTTTTGTTCCTGAATTATTAATGAATTTGAGATATAAAAGTAGATTACTGCGTGCGCAGTATTGAACGACTTGTAGAAAACCAGAAGGGTTGAGAGACCATCGGAATTTAGGCATAGCAAACCGGTATTTCGATCGAAGACTCTTTGTCGGAGTGAAGCGTGAAAGGCCGATGAAAGGCCTTCGCTCGAAAGGTCAGTTTTTCTGCACCTAACTTCCGGTAGTCTCCCAACTGTTTTGGTTTTCTACAAATATTTAATTGCTATCCGTTTTGATAAAGAACGGTGGTGCGTGGCACGGTTATACTTCTTCTAATTGTAGTTTGATTTGCAGAACTCTTGGGCGAAAATGAGAGCTTAGAAGACATTGAAGAGTTTGACAAAGACCAAGAGTTTGATGGAGACAGTGAGTTTGCCGAAAACGAAGACGAAGCTGTTGAAAGTCAAGTGAGGTACCTGGATACAGCGCGGAATGCTTTACTAAAAGTCGCGGAGAATTTGCGAAAAGGAAAAAGTTTCACCAACGCGTTCCTTAAAGTCGTCCACGTCTACGAAAAACGAATCGCAAACTTCCATGCTTCGATAGGAAGAAGGAGAATGAAACCTGGTTTTGTTGAAAAGGTAAAGAAGTTCATCAAGGAAGCTTCCAAGGACAGAAAAGCAAATACGAAGGTTCTTCGAGGTTTCGCTGCTCAAGGAGTTTTTCTGTCACAAATAACAGACAAATGTTATACCGCTAAACGTGGTTTTCTTCTTAATTTACCCTTCACGTTTCTGGAAAGCATAAGAGAAGAAGTCGGCGACACAGCCTTCAAGGAATTCCTGAGTGTCAGTGGTTTGGTGACGTTAATTTTCGCTATTGATGACACAGGAAGTATGGCAGGCGATATCAAAGCAGCCATTGCCATCGCTACTCAGATCGTTCGACATCCAAGAGATTACGATGTGGATTATATCTTATCACCTTTTAACGATCCAAGTAAGAATAAATGTTGCCAAGAAAATCTGGTAATTTTATTCTTATCATGATTATCATTAAGAGTCAATGTCATCATCATTATCGTCCATTGCACAAATCATCAGTAACCGATCTGATATTATAATCATCATAACGGAATTTTTATTAGTATGATCATTGTTACCACTATTGATGTCATAAGTATCATTGGCATCGAAAATCCTAAAAATATACATAGTCACTTTAGAAAAGCCCACTGCACGCGGTGTTCCACTACAAACTGACCGAAAACCGCCATAAGGCCAGTAGACCAGTTAAGGAACATAATTTACTAGCTGAAGTCACCAAATTAAAGCCACAGCAAAACCTTCACTAAACCCTTTAGTTCAGGACCCCATGTTTATGTGCATTAGTTATTCACGTTCTTCGGCGCACAAAAATAATGATATTCCAAGGGCACAACTAGAGGAGGTCGGGCGGGTCGCCACCTCTGCCCTTTTCGTGGGGGGATTAATGTGTACCCTGTTAGCGACAGTATTTCGACCCCATTTTCCAAAGCAACGCGGACCTAGTGTACTCAGAATGATGAAATCATCCAGTTGATGTCTTTCTGTTACCCTCCGAGCCCTTCTGTTCAAAATTCCAGGTTATGCGCCTCACACTTAAACCAAAACTAACGCTAGACTCTTTCTCAACAGAGACTGGTCCCATTACAGTAAAAACTGAACGCGAAGGAGAAGAATTCGTTACTGCTCTACGAGCTTTGCGAGCCCGCGGCGGAGGAGACTGTCCTGAACTGGCTTTCAAAGGAATGATAGATGCTTTAGAATCTGGTCCGCAGCCTTCTGGTTCTTCCATGTATGTTTTTACCGATGCCTCGCCAAAAGATGCCACGAAAGCAAACATCGACGAAGTGCTTAACCTGGCTCACGATTTGGATGTTCCGATAAATTTCTTTAGCAAAGGCGACTGTGGTAGACCCAGTGATGTTGCTGTGTATAATCGAATTGCAAGTGAGACTGGCGGTCTTGTTTATCCTCTGAAAAGCAGTCTAGAAATCGAGGAGCTTGGAAAACTGGTTTCTAACGGTCTACGTGGCTCAGCTCCCATTAGTTCAGGAGGAAGTGGATCTCCCTCTGGAAGGCGAAGACGAGCAACGGCTAGTGAATATTCTATTTCCGTTGACGACTCCATCGAAAAACTACTGATAACCGTAACAACGCAGCATTCTGGCGCCGGAGTAACCCTGCAGGACCCTAAAGGAAAGACAGTGACTGAAGGTCGCATAGCTTTAACGAAGGGTGCAGTGTATGTCCTAACCAATCCAGCTCCAGGTGTTTACAAATTGATTGTTCCAGGAATTCATAAATACAGGGTAAACGCAGTGAGTGGAACAAATATTGATTTTGGGTATTACTACGCTTTAATTCCGAAACGAGGCTGGAATCGAGTTCCAATACCTATCGAGCAGCCACTCCAAGGTGAGATATGATCACACATAACTACAGGAAGGACACAGAATAGTGTGAGAGAGAGAAACATTATAATAGTTTACTTATTCTATCAATCACACGATTGTTTTCGGCAAAAGCCACAGGTTAAATACTGCTGAAAAACAACTATGACTGATGGAAAACACGTCCAATTATGTCAGTATAACTTGGAACTTCTGCAGATCATTTACTCTCGATTCCAGATTGTTTTATCAGAGGGATCTAACATAGAACATAGTAGATAAAAGAGAATAAAGCGAAGAATAAAGTGAAAGAAAAAGTAGAAAAAATGGGAGGACGGATGGGATGGATGGAAGGAAAGATCAAGAGACAAATCGAAGGAAAGAGCTGTAGTTTGAAAGGAAAAGAATGTGAAAGTAGACGGAGAACAAACGGCATTCAGAGTTCTTCATACATTTTGATAATTCAGAAAAAATTAATTTCAGCCTAAAGTGCGACTCTTGCTTAACTGAACCTCTTCCTTGTTTAATTGCTTAGGAATTGCGGCAACTGTATTTATTACTGTGGCTGGTGCTGAATCAGTGAACTCGACGTCATTGCACATGAAAGTCTTGGGCAAGACTGGCACAGTTCATGATGACAAGCCATTAAAGCCAGTTGGAACTAGTGGAGTTCGTTATATCTTCAAATTTGATCTACCGTCTGATCCATTCCAGCTTCAACTAAACGGTGTAACGAAGAGAGGGAACAAATTCGTGCGCACTTCAGCTCGTGAAGACCAAGCCACATCAGTAATTTTGCGACAGTTTTACACCCCAGACTCTAACACCTTGCCCCGCGGGAAGACCACGAGGCTCACAATTCAAATCAGACGTGGTAATGTCGGAGAGAGAGTTGAGACCTACACTGTTGGTCTGAAGGATCAACGAAGGTATGGAAAGGTACTTAGGCCTACAGTTCAAGTCAAACGGGGACGAATTGGGTTTCCCAAGATTGAATTCACCGTTCCAGTAAATGCCCCGAAAGGCAAGACTGAGAAAGTAAAAGTTTTCTTGACCAAGAAAGGAGAAACCAAGCCGATAGCTACCTTAACCTTGTCTCTACTTATTGTGTAAATGTTGAAATATTATACTGACACTTCTTTAGCCCACGATACTTATTGTCATTGCAAATTTATTCATGGCTACTTTTTCAATAAAGAGCAAGTGTCTATGACTTCGTCAGATCAATATGATGAATCTTTTACTCAATGGCTTCAATTTCATCACCAATTCAATAATCACGACCAGTTCAACATCACTCTGTGAAATACAACTGCATAGATTGCCGAAACATCTTGACCCCAATTCATTCTTTCTTTCTTTCTTTCTTTCTTTCTTTCTTTCTTTCTTTCTTTCTTTCTTTCTTTCTTTCTTTCTTTCTTTCT
>JBAHVQ010000401.1:464400-494888 GCA_036872915.1 Nanipora kamurai | reverse complement strand
AATCGTCTGGCGTTAGCCAGAGTAAAATAATAAAATTCCCCGCAGCAGTGAAGGAGTTAAGAAGATAGTTTTCCTAACGCTGAACACAAAGTTGGCTTATGCGGGAGCTTGGAAATATCAAAAATGGACAAAAAATGCGCCGGTCGCATTCCAGCGTTTATATCTCCTGGGATCAGTCTGTTCAAAGCTTGTGCAATTTCATACACCTGGCTTCCTTTTAGCAAGTGTTTCCGATTATCTTTTCATTGGATTAGTGCCAAGAACACATTGTATTGAACTCGGTTCTATTTCTTCAACAGTCGGTAACAATGTGAAATTAATTTCTGACGCAGTAACTCTCGAATTAAAACTATAGGTTTCAGCGTGAGCCAGTAAATAATTACACATTGGACGGTTTCAATCCATTCCTCGAGATTTAAGACAAAATTACGGTTGCTGGGATGGTGGTTACATATAACAGCAGTAAATGATATTCTTCTGTTGAAGTGCCCTCAGTATGGCCGCCAGATGGCCCTAGTATTCAACCAGCGAAAATTATCTAATATATCTGTTAAGTTTAGTTCTTGAAAACATCGATGGCTGTACAGAAAATATCATGCTGGACTTTGATATTCAATTATAACTACTCTCCACTCTCTACGACTGTTCGGATTATTATTCACTGCATGAGTTTCCCTGGTTCTGAACAATCGGCCCGACGTACACATATACATATATATACGGGATTGATTTGCTTGAACATTTGATACGATTATTTATTCTGGGTGACAAGGTGCTATACGGATGACATCATAATTGAAACAAACCAGCCTCGTATTCTCATCATTTGCCATCCGATACATGTTTTTACTGAACTGTCATCTCCGGTTTCAGCGACGTGAAAGATCCACCAGGCAGTCATCATGACCGTGTAAATATACGCAACATAGCTAGTCATATCAGGAAGAGGAAATTGAAGATTATCATCGAACAGACCTCGTAGACATAATATCGCAAAGTTTTGGCGCAGACAAGTTCATCCAAATCCGATAACCCAATCAAACCGTAAAGTCATCTTTAAGATTCTCTAAATTCCACATAAATCCTAATACCGATGACGTTGGACGGCTTTGATATACTGAAGTGTACCATCATTACCAAAGAAACACCAAACATGCCCGAGAAAAGCTGAGTATATTTCAACCAACAAAGTAATTTGTCTGGTAGGCAAGCTGAGTAAACTGACCGTGACCTCAGTTATCTTTGAAGTCCGGATGTTTCTCTGAAGTATGGTGAGTATTGAGGACAAATTGACGCAGAAAGACAAGGAGACGGCCGTGTTGAAGGCCAATCATAAACACCAGATTTTGCTAAACATGGAACTCGAAAGAATAGAGAAATACAAACGAACCTACCTTAATTTTTATAATTTTGAAGTTGCGTTAATGAAAGCGCGATGGAACAAGATCACTCAAAAGCAAAGGGAGCTGAAACGAATGAAACCAGCCAGACTGAAGAACGGGAAGGATTTTGAAATCGACAGAGAAGACAAAACCTTCTCCACGGAAGTGGAGGTGTCAAGAAAAGGTCACACGAAGATTAAACGTTTCATTGCAAACGAAATTTCTGGCGCAAAGTCTGCCTTGCGGCAAAGTTATCCACAGGCGAGGGTCAGCCTTCAAACGAGAGATCCACATGGGAGATCTTGTTTCATTACACACCGTTTTGATAGTGTCTCCCAACAAAAAAGAATAACTGATGAGGCATTTATTACGCAAGTTCCAAACAATCCTTCGTACAAAGAAGTCGGCAAAATTGCGTACAAGAGAGAAACGAGTGCTGAGCAGTGTTGTGTTAAATTTCCAGGTTTATCACCTCAAGGCATTAGTACGCAGCTTCACATTAATCCAACACATCCTCCCACTGCGGAAGATGTATCAGCAACGCTAAAAGTAAATTCCCGGAAAGTTCACAAGTCTTCCAAAAAGAAATCAACACGAAACGTTACCGATGAGATGTCGTCGTTTGACAGATATCGGCTGAAATTGAAAGAAAGCGAAGAAAGAAGCAGCAAATACAAGATTCCATCACGATCAATCAGCGCCATCGACGCACTAAGAAAGGGAGAAAGAAACCGTGAAATTTCTGCAGCTTATCGACGTGTTCGTTCCGCTGATATGCAGTGAATGAGTGTCTAATTTTAACCACTAAACGTAAGGTATACCAATGTATAATAAAAAAACCTACACCTGCTGATGCTTTTTCCAAAATAGTCGCCGTTCTGTATTACGATTTTCTGTACTCAATCGTTTACAAGCTAAATCCGAAAGAAATTAATGTTAACCAGGGTAACATGATGTTCTGCATCATATTTAGACATTGATGTTGTATTCATCACTTCTGTATTACTCTCCTCCAGTCCCCTTTCTTCCCATGCATCTCCGCTGTACCGAAAATATCTTTCTCAAAAGCACAGTAGCTTGCGTGGAAAGCGGTTCTGTATCACATTTACAAAGTCTGCTCGCGCTTTTCACATTTAAAGGGATATGGCAAGATAAATTAAGTTCGTCTCATTTGAAAGAATTCTTCAAATGATATATAAAGACAATTTACAACTTTTCCGTATGGATTAATATGTAAATGAAACGATCGCGTGACGTCACAACTAGGTTCGACGAAATCACTAGAAACGGAAAAATTGTAAATCAGATACAAGTCGGATGTGAGTGCTTTATCTTATTTATTAAACGGACGCATCTAAACAGCCATGTTTTCAAACTATTTTCTAAGTCGGAGTGATTTTAGCTTGGTAAGTTGAGGGAAAAGTTCATCTAAATCAGGTCGATGTTGTGTCCAACTTATAGCTATTGATTAAATATTAATTTCTTTTGAATTTTGCTCGTGAATTATTAAAGAGTTTGATAAATTTTCTTTACAGCCTTCCAAAGATAACTGAAAACAAGTTTTAGAAGCAATTCTGAAAATTCGTCCGTGACGAATCGGGATAAAATGGGAATGGACTTGTCTGTGTATGTACATAAAGAACTATCACTCATTTTGTTACTGGTACATACAGACACGACCTGGGAAAGAGCGTCTTTATATCTCGATACACAACGGGTACGAATTTTGTTAATCGTGTCTAAAGCTTGCTCGGAATCATCTTTGGAAGGCTGTAAAAAGTTTCTAATGGATAGAACAGGTAAAAAGAAACCAATTACTGTTTTGACAGCCTTTCGAAGAGGTCTTTTCAAGCAACTTACAACAAGAGGTCCTTCAAGCAACTTACAACATTTGTGCTCGTTCCGTAGCAGGATATTGATCTCGTTCACATTTCTTACAATACAGTTCGTTTGGGGGGACGATTCTTTGCATCAAAATAAATGATTTCCATGAAATGTGAAAGTGGTCAATAAACACTCTTGGCTTTACCATGGTGTCTTTACATCCCAATGCAGTGCGGCCAGTTATATTGTAAATAGTATATGTAGACAAGAGGTGAAGCCACAAGGACCGTTACATCCAATCCAGATTGTACTACACTACACTACTATTACACTAATTTTGTCATAAATTATTTATGAAGTAAATGTACAATATGAGCGAGAGATTTGCACGGGTATTTACAATGCCGAATGATTCGAAATTGATATTCTTTTAATTTCTTCTTTATCATATTTACAATGATTATATAATATCTTTTGAATTGTCATGATTACTTGATGACGAATTTTAATAGATTTTAAAGAGCTGCGTTAGTGTATTACTGTTTCACAGTGTAACAACACGAAATAAATTAAATCACAGCAGCTAGTCAGCGGAAACGTGTATTTCATTTAATAAATTTGTCATAAGTAATACGAAGACACTTAAGCAAATTAATGAAAATCATCAAAATAGGTACAGGGCCCGTGGCTTTCAAATGTCCCGATGAACATCGAGCTCGAATGATTTACAATATACGATTAATACCACATGTTAGGGCAAAATGAGCAGTTTTCTCCCATTTTCTCGAGAATCCCAAGTCCTTTATTCACATTTAAAGTTTGTTGTCCAAAAAAGAAAGCGAATGTTGATCAATCAAACGAAAGCAATCATTCATAACACTTGAAGAACTTAAAATGAAAACATTTGTGGGAAAAACTAAAATGGGGGGTCTATAATAGATATTTCAAGAGAATTTCAGGTTGAACTAGCATTATACAAAATAAACTCTACCAATTTTAGGTACTGAGCACTTTAATACATTCACCTGGTGCATTTGTCTTTGTGTATATATATTTGAAGGGAGAATGTCGGGTGTCATACCTGGTATGTACAGTATAGTTTGAAACTAAAGATTAACTTCTTCAGCAACTTTAAAAGATGTTTATTTAACTCAAACGCTTCTCCGACCAAGCATTCCTCAGCGAGTAAAAATCTAGAATGATACATTCGCCCTCTATTAATACAATTTCCATTAATTAAAAATGCGAAATTAGGCAAAAATTGTTAAAAATAAAAATGGAAATTCAAATTCAAATGTCAATCATGCTAATTTTTAAAAATAGCGGCATAATTCTAACAATTAGCATAATTAACCGTAACCATTTTTTTCTTATACGTTATTCTCCATTTGATGGCTGTAGTCAGACAGTTGAAAGTTAAGTTTCAGTAAGAAAATGTTCATTTACTTTAAAATCAGGAAGGAAGATTCCACTTTCATTAGAGAATCCACTAAACTGCGTGGGCGCTACCTTCTCAATACCACGTTAAAAACGAGACGAAAACAAACGCCGAAACTCGATACACCAAATAAAAAGGGCTTTTTTATTCTAAGTTTAAGATTTTTTCGTGTATTTGCAGCTAAGTACAAGTTATAGAGTAAGTTTTCGTCAAACTGTTCAGGAATCAGAAAAATGTACAGGATAAACACCAAACCTGACAAACGTTCACGAAGAACGCGAGGCTCAACATCAACCTGAAAAACATTTCGTGACAATTTGTTCATTGCAAAGTGTCCCTTCCGTTTTGCCGCTAATACGAAATCGAAAACCGGATTAGATTAAGACTTACTTGTACAACCGCAATACGTGTAAGTGTGAACAAATAGCCGGGTTTTTCGATCACCAATTGGAAATCACCTTACCAAAGTCACGCAGCAGTCAAGCAATGGATGTCGTCCAATTTAAGTCAAACTCCGGTAAAAATTGAAGCGTGATCTTTTGCTTAATGCGACTAATATTAACTGAAGGTACAACACTTAATCCTCAGGTTTATGTATTTTTTTTAAAGTGCTAATATGTTCGAGTGACACATGGGGCATTTGTTCTGGACTTTAAGCCACTTCCGCAAACAAAGATTGTGGAAGTAATGTCGGCATGGAGTCACGCGGGCAGACTTGAGTTCCTCAAGGCATATTGGACAAACATCCTCCAAGGAATGGATCTCGTCAGGGCTGGCTTCAGGCAAAGCATTCAACTTCTGGTAAACCTGATGTCTTTTCCGAAGACTCTGCCACCCCTCCCTGGCAGGCTGCCAGATATTCACATAAATATGCAATAAGGCCATGGCGATCTGAAACAACGTCCACTCCAGCGTGAAGTCGCACAAACGGTAGCACAACACCGCCGCAATCACTCCAAATTCAAAGACGCGACAAGCACCGTTTACATAATAGACATAATCATCGAGCTCCTCCCAGACCCCTTCGTGCCGCGCATCGTAGCAATACAAACTGTAAAGGACCAAGGCAGCGACTATTTGTGCAATGGTTATGATGTTGGGCGTCATGAATGGTATCCGGTCCTTCATTTCGTAAACACTAAACGCCAGATAAAACGCTGAGACGAGCAGGAAGAACACGAATGACAGAACACGCAAATGTTTTCGAATGCCAGCACTTTGTAGGGAACTCAGTGCCAGCAAAACCGGTTCAACCACTTCAAACATAGATCTTATCAATGCAGCAAGCAACAGGTAGAAAATGAGTTCCAGCAGGTACATTTTACGGCTGGGATCACAGCTAGCTACTCCTGTGTATAAAGCAAGAAAGAAGAACCCACAAGCTTCCCGCACACCTGAAGGTGAGCTATTTGATTCCTCCACCTGAATGTTGTCCTCCTGGTAGAAAAGCTTCACTCGCATTAAAATCACATTACATATTCTATAAATGATAAAACACATACTCAACATGGTCAATGGTGATGTACAGCTGTGAGCCACTGAACTAAAAACCAGCATGGAAAAGGACAGCGGTTGTGCAACACACAACAAGTGGATTGTGAAGTTGATACAATAGACCATTGCCCAAAAGACCATGAGGGTGTCGGCGACGTATAAGCGGCGCCAGTGAAACACAATGAGTACAGTCCAGCCATACATACGACACATCCACTTTGCAATCTTAAATGTGCTCCAAGCACAGTTCACAATATCCACCAGGCATGCATGTAAGCCATGTAAAGCCAGGTACGCTGACATAAAAACACATGCACAAACAACAAATGGTGGGTTTTCACCATCCTCTGCAAACCAGAGATGATAAATTATTATAGGAGCTGTAGAAAATGCAAATGCTATAGGTTTCTTGGTATGAAAAGCCCTTGAGTATAAAATGACTGAAGCAATGTAGAAAACCCATGCTCCAACCACAATTGGAAAAAGGATGAACACATCCCAGAAGGAAAGACCAGTCTTTCGGTTCAGCAAGGACCCTCCAAAGTCGATGGTGTTGTAGAGGTTCAGGTACAAAATAAGTGTCATGTCAACAACAAATAAAATTGTGTGGTACACAGCTGACAGTTGGTCTTGATGAAGTAAAAAACACCAAAGGCTAGCAATAACTCCTGAGAATGGGAAAAGATAATGGTAAATAAATGACAAGGCTTGGGTAAATAAAGGATTAATTTTTCCATTCCGACCAAGAAGATGAAAATATTACCATTTTTCATACCATTTGAACTGCTGTATCAAATAACTGGATCCAGATGTTGTTCAAAGGCAATTAGCTTAATCCAGGATTAGTGAAAACTTTGTGGATGAAGTACTGCTAATGTAGGAAAGAATGCTAAAAGTTTCATGTTGATATATCATATAAACGTTGGAAGGTTTTATCCTAAAAAGTTTTAACTAAAATTATCAAACAGAACATGTCCAACAAAAGAGCTGACCAAACTTTAACCCAGGATTAACGGTAATCGTCCTTTGAACAACCAGGCCTTGAAGACACTTTTCTGGATATGTTTGTCACAAGATTTCCAAGTGACTTTAACACTTTTGTTGTTATGTACAACAGCAATTTCATGTGAGTTTAAAATGTTTTTAAAAAACAGGTGATGTACTGCTATTTCCTTCTGTAAATACAGGTACTTTTCCCACAAGACGTATTTAGCGTAAACGAAAATATTTCGTGGAAACACTGCATTAAATTTCAAGATTTTCCTGTCGTAATGCCCAGAAACATTTACAACAAAACTAGTAAAACTCCACAACATATTGTATTAAAATCGGTTCTTTGCTAGGGAAAGAAAATTATTTTAGTGACAGTGCAAACTTGCTGACTATATCGTATATATAGACGATTAATCTCGACGACTTCCGGCACAAGTCTTCACTTGGTTTCAATATTTCGTTTGCAATTGGAATCTTTCGCAATATTTTTCAATTTTGCCAACTTTGACATCTTAAAAGAAGTTGTGCAACGGCCCTAAAATATATTGTACGGTTTTCCTACGAACTTTTCAGCAGGAAAATCACGTCTTTATGTCTAGACAACAAGAAAACAAGACTTACCAACAAGCTGAAATGATCTGCCATAGTAGAACCAATGGTCAAAAAATTGTGTCTCCAAAGTCAGGAAAAGTTCCAATAACACAACAAATGGAAGTCGTGAACCAACCTCTATATCCTTTGCTGGCATTTTATGTTCCAAAATCAAATTTCATTTGTATTTTCTCCACGAAATTACAAATGCTTTACTTCGTACCAGGCTGTTTTTTGGTCCGATTTCATTCTTATAAAGATGGCGTGTCTCTTTGGGAATAACCAATCACAATCTTTGTTAATGCTGACGAATGAAAGAGGGTTATCCTGTAACGTGACATGACGTAAATTACGTAATAACCTGCGTGTAACGCGAGACACGTGTCCAAGCACACGCAAGAAAGTGATCTCGTAAAGATGGCGTCCGAAGTTGCCGAAGTACCACGATCAACAATAGTTGCCGAAACTGAGGTATATTGCTGCGATTAGTGCGTTAATTACACACTCAAGTCAACAAAAGCGCCAGGCTCTGGAACACTGATCCACAATAATGGTATTTCTCCTCAAAAACCTTTCTCAACTTGATCTAAAATGTTTATGTCTGAAGCAGCATATTGACGTACGAATTTCCGATGTTTTCGAACGTGAATTATATCTCTTGGACGAAGTGAATCTTCGTCATTGAGGTTTGGATATTCCAATTATTACGCATAGGATTATACTAACTTTGTTACCCGTACTATTTTATTTGCCTAACGACTGTACTGAAAGTTTATAGCCAGTATCAAATACCGTTGTCAAACAAAGGGTGGTCGATCCTTGTGACTGTGAGTTGTGCTATGACTTGGCGTCGTTATTAAAAGCTAGTCATGGTCTTAAAGTTTTGCAGTTGAGTTCTTGGAGTTAACATTTCAGCCTCAGTGGATCAATTTGACTTCCTTCTTGTAAACATTTTAATGATTTATCCAGCTACATGTATAATTGGGGAGTTATAGAGTACATACTGCAAGGTATGGCCAGTCCAATAAAATGTGTATGAATTGCTGCAATGTTGCATTGTGTCAGCAGCTTTAAATTGGTGTAGAAAGCACTAAACATAGGCGAGGGTGAGTTGTGAAGCCAGCAAGTGACATTGGGATTAGATTTAGGCTGAAGCCTGGTTGACACTTTGGCATAACCATAGTAGGTTTCATGGTAGCCAATGCCATCTTGCAAGTAGGGCTGAGACAATGCTAGATTACTCAGCAGCTTTATCATGCCACCAGACTTCTCAACTACTTCAAAAATCAACAGTCAACAACCACCCACCTCTGTGACTCATACAACTGCTCACTTATGATGCACAAACAAGATACAAATACAGGAGAACCTGACATTTACTCTTCTCTTGACTCTGAAGATGACCTCTGCTAAGGCTGTTCAAACGTCAGTCAATTCCTCCAACAGCCTTTCTCAAGACTATACTAACCTGGATGATCAACTTCCACAAAATGACATAGCAAAATAACAGTGATATGACCATATTGATCAACACAGACCCAACTGAGTGAAAATACTGTGAATATGTGGAATTATCAGCTTCATATTGAAATTAAAAATGCATATTGTAGATTTTAAAGCTGGTAAAAGCATAGACAGTCACAGGTTTGTTCTGAATCAGGCTGTCCTTAGTCTTGTTACATTATGTTGGAGTTATGTATTTCAGGCCTTATGACTTACAATTGGACACATACAATTTAAACCTGATAAAGTTAGCAAACCTAATTTTCAAGCTGTGGAAAAGTTATAAGATACTGCAGAAATAACAAGATAAGAAATTTGCAGTATTACCCAATGCTAGGTCAGCATGCAGGTATCCATTATTTTTTGAAAGATTGCGGGTTTCAGGACCCCACTGTGGCTACACACAGTCCACAAATAAATTGAAAGTATGGTTTTCTTTACAATCAAAACAGTTAATCCAATATCAACATGAAATTTACTAGAAAAAATGTGTGTTTTGTACAACAAGGGCTTCTTTTTTCTTTTCATGTAGGAAACCAAAACCAATGGAGAAACTACACAGGAAGGGAAAAGAGAAAGGAAGAGAAAACGAGGATTTGATGTTGGACCAGAAGATCTAGGTAAAGATGCTAAAAGTCTGAATAATGAAACATGAGAAGGGTGAAGACAATTACAGGGTGGCATAATTATTGGCCTTTAGGTCATTTTTTGTTTGGGAGAAAAAATAGTAGTTGCAATGATATACATCAAGATTGTTTGCATGTTGATTTTCAAGTCTTAAGCATTGATTATCAAGTTAATAAGAAGAAAAGCTGGATGCAATGTGAACCAAATCAGTTGGATAAATGCATGTGCATATTTTTCAAGGTTTAATTCATTATTCAGGTTGAATAATAAAATACATGAACACAGCTTCGAGGCTTGCATTTTTTTTCTCTATAAGCTGAATCTTTAAATGGGAAGAGCAAGGCAGCTATTAGATTTAATCATGTAAAAGCACCATAGTTTCTTAAAAAAAGCATGTTAATGCACAGCAATGAATTATCAGTAGCCTTGACATCTAACATTCTCTCCTTTCTTTTTTGTGTTTTCCAATATTTTTCAGGGATGAAAACAAGAAAATAAGAACATCAATGGTTTCAACCATTGTGTAACCTAAGTTACTTTTTACTTATTGTGGGATATACTTTTTATACCATGCTCACCAGAAGGGCCAAGAGATATCACTTTGTTTTCATGAATAGTTGGCCCAGTTTTCTTATTAATCATGAATGGTATTAACAAAATTACTCTAAATTATTATAGAAAAGACCTAAGGCAATTTGAAGAAAAAAAAAATCATAATTTTTGATTGCTTTGTTCACCATAAAATGACTGGAATTAAACTAGGAAAAGCATGATGGCTAAAAAAGCATTTACATGTACATCATTATAGATTTTTTTATTTACTGGTTCTTGGTAAGTATTATAATTATACTGTAGTGTGAACTTTAATAAGGTTTTAGGTCAGTCATTCTTGTTATAGAGTAATTTTCTTCCAATTAACAACTTCTAAAATAACAGCATTATTTCAGGATTGTGTTTTTTTCTGTAAGTTGTGTGTTACATTTTAAATCAATAATTCTTTCAAGCACTCTTTCCCACATTTACCACTAGAGCACAAAATTCAATGTTTAAATAGTGCAATGACAACTTTCACCTACTGTTTGCTATTTATTTCTTTAGTGTAAGTTCCAAATTTTGGTCTTTACCACTTGAGTGAAATTAAAGATATTTGATATTTAGTACATTTCTTCTCCCTATTTAAAAAATATCATTTTTAACATAGCTATAAATGTTAACATGTAAGATCATTCTTTCCAAACAGTATTTAACATCCTATTTCTTTTTTCTGTCTTTTTGTCTCTTTTGTCAAAACAAGGTCTTGCACCTGACAGGCAAATTTTTATCCAGAAGAGCATCATTTTGGTAATCTCACCTGCTAATGCTTAGTTCTTTTGATTTGTCAATTCACTGGAGTATTCCTGCAAGAGCCTACAGCTGCTTCAATTGAAGATCCATGAAACAGAGAAATGGTTTCCAAAAATGTTATATTTTTTAAGTGTAACATTTTTTCTGCAACAAGAGAACTTTGTTAGGATTTACAGCTGATATTGCTTAATAACTGCAAATTGTTGGATTCAAAACTTTGATGAAAAGATGACAGAACAGTTTGAAATGTATATTAAGCCATAGTGGTGAAAAGTTGCTACAGTACTGTACCTATGAGAAAGTGATGTCATCAAAGTTTGAATTGAGGACTTCATAATGTTCTGGAGTTTTGTCCTGGCAAATAGCTTTTTAAAGTTCAACAGATTGTACATATGAGCACTGTCAGCTGTAATTAAAGTTGTTTGAATAGTTCAATGAAACTGTTTTAAAATTTTGTGTCTAGGAATGAAAAATGGATTGGCAGATGAAGATGAGCAACCAGAAGATGATGGGAAGAAGGGTGAATTGGTTGTTGGACCTGGTGCTGGAGGTATTCAACCAAGGGCATCAGAATGTAAGCGAGCCTTACCAGCTCTAACCCTTGAACAGGAAGAGAGGCTGAAAAAAGCAAAGCGGTTTGCTATGGAACAGTCGGTGCAGCAAGTAAGTTTTCACCAAGCTGTCATGGAAGGAATTAGTTTTGGAACGTGGAAATTCTCTTTGCATTGACACTTCTTAGAGTCTCTGTGTTTTACGTGTTGGTTTTTTGGTGTATGATTATCTAGGTTCTTTTGAAACAACAACTCCTCCAACAGCAGCAAATGTCAGCTCTTAATTCAGTGACACAACGCCAAAGAGCATTGGCCCTCATGTGCAGGTCTGTATAAAAGCTATTGCATCCTGTTACTGAAGTATACATTTCTCCAGGTAGATGAAGTGCAGTTTTAGCAAGAGATTTGCCAGACAGAAATGCAGTCTTAGTTAAAAAAAGCATGCAAACCACCACCCACCAATGTGATTTCTCACTATCTCTGACAATGCTAAGAAAATGGAACCTTCTTGTTTTCTAGGGTTTATGTTGGAAGCATAAACTTTGAGCTGAGGGAGGAACACATCAAACAAGCATTTATACCCTTTGGCCCAATAAAGAAAATAGATTTGTCCTGGGATCCACTGACCATGAAACACAAGGTGGGGTGTAGGGAAATTGTTCGTGTTAAGAGTGGTTGGCTTCATTTTCACTCTTGCTGGATGATTGTAAATTGGGTTAGCCATAGTATTTTGTAGACATGTAGATGCTACTTTACTAAGATGCTATGTATAACAGTATCATGCTTTAGTTGTAATAATGTTCAATTAGGCAAACAGACATCATACAAATGGTCATGTGAAAGAAAGAGGACAAGACATCTGTAAAGTGTACCTCAGTCAAGTGGAAACAAAAGTACACTATAATAAATGGCATAAAAATGATTTACACACCACACATAAGCCTGGCTTTGCACTAGTGAAAAGTGTGCTGGTTTGCACCTCACATCAGCTAGGTACAGTACATCTCATGCAAGTCACATCTTGATTCTTTGGATGAATTTAATTACCCTAATTCTGTATACTTCAAAGTACAAAAGTTAAAAATAATAAAATACTTCAAAAAATATAATAGCATTTGTAAGAACACAACTTTGTGCTCTTGGTCTTAGTGTAACCTTCTAATATATGCTGTTTTTCCAAAAGGGATTTGCATTTGTTGAATATGAGCTACCAGAGGCTGCCCAGTTAGCTTTGGAGCAAATGAATGGTGTTTTACTGGGAGGTAGAAACATCAAGGTATGGTACTAGAGAGATACTGGTACATGTAATACTGTATTGCTTGTTTGTCCACCCATTCTTGCCTGTGGGTTAATCTGTACTTAAGTTCTTTCCATTAATTAAGTGGATTATGATAACATTGAAATTGCCAACTGAATATATAGATTTTATTTCAATAATTTATTCAATGTTGCCAGTTATAGTATGACTACTAGCCCAAACTTGCTTCAGTTGGTAATGCTGCAATGTAAGAAATGCAATAGTCAAATATTTTTTTTAGGTAGGACGGCCTAGTAATGTGCCCCAGGCGCAACCACTCATTGAACAATTTGAAAAGGAAGCTCAACAGTATGCTCGTATTTATGTTGCATCTATTCACCCTGACTTGGGAGAAGATGATATCAAGAGGTATGTTATAATGTTGTACAAGACTGTCCAGTCCAAATGAAATTTAAGTTGATAACTAGTTTGCTAATTAAGCCATTGTTTTAAATCAGCCTTTTTATATTGCTTTTTTTAAAAAAAAGTTCAAGTGGTAGAATAATAATATTGAATTACTTTCATTTAGCTATATACACCCACCCAATCTCCTTTCACATTTTGATATTTCTAACACTGGACCATTAATTTTACTTGTAAAAGGGAGGTTGTCTTGGAAGGAGTACCTGTAGACTAACAAATTGTTCCTGTTTACTTATTCCTGCATACATTTGACCCTGGTTAATGCCAGAAAATATTACTGGTAAAAGGGGCCCATCTGGGCAGAAACGCAAGTAGCTTTCAATACTATGATTTAATTGAGGCTAGTTCCAATTTCGTACTTTGATCAAAACCAATTTTCGCCCTTTTATTTTGCAGTGTGTTTGAAGCATTTGGAAAAGTCAAGTCTTGCACTTTGTCACCAGATACTATAAGTGGGAAACATAAAGGGTTTGGTTTTATAGAATATGAGGTCCAGCAGTCAGCAAATGATGCCATTGCTTCAATGAACCTGTTTGATCTTGGTGGTCAATACTTGAGAGTTGGCCGGGCAATCACGCCTCCTTCACACTCCTCTGTGGCACCAAATACTCTTCCTGCAGCAGCAGCTATGGCTGCTGCTGCAGTTTCTGCAAAAATTCAGGCTCAAGACCAAGGTATTCCAGGTGCAGTGTACAGCCATTTTGGTATTTATGGGTTAATGAGAGCATCACTTTGAGGAAAAGATCTGTAATACATAGTGCGTGGAATAGTTGGTAGGGATTAAAATAATAATTGGACAAGCATTAGCCAAGAGTCCTGAAACAGTAAAACATATTAACTTATTAATTGTGACATCAGACTTCTATCATTCTATTCTGCGCAATGCCAGACAGTTTTACTCAGCAAATTTAATGTTATAACAATAAAATCATGTTGGTCTTCTTTCTTCATCATTTTAGTGCCTTCCATGTCACTGGGTGCAAGTTCAGTTATGACAACTGTAGTTTCAGGAGCAGGTCTGGTTGCTTTACCAACAGTTGTATCAAGCTTGGCTGGAGTCATCCCAGCTGCATCAACAGCAGTTATGGGAGCTTCTGCTCAAGGGTTGCTTACTAGTAAGTTTGCAATACATTGTGTGTAATTATGTATTTAGCCTTAGATTGTAAAAGGAATAATAAACAAATCAAAGGGGGCAAGGCTTTCAAATCATTTTTGCTTCTGGGGAAAGTTGTGATAGACATGTATACTGTAATCAGATCTGGCAGATTTACCATTAGTATTGCTGATAAAATTTGAAAAAAAAATGAATAAATTTGGTCTTTTGAAACAGAAGAGTTTAAAAAATATGTTTCAAAAGCACTCAAAATGGTTTCAACTTGTTTGTTGTAATGCTCATACTCTTTTAAAGGTGTAACTCCGATGTCTGGGATGGCCACAGTCTATGGCACAGCACCTTTGGTTCATACAACATCATCAGCTGTCCATGAGCAAACTGTTGCTCCGGTTGCTGCAGTTGTCCAGCCACAGCTGGCAGCAATGCAAGCTCAAGTCCCAACCATTGCTGTCCCAGTTGCTGCCCCAGCAGTTGTTGCAACTGGTGCCATGCAACCAGTGGTTGCTGCCACAAAAACTAAAATTGAAGAAGAAGCCCAGAAAAAAATGGCAGAGTATACTACAATAAGTCATGAAGAGCACATGTCCATCTCTGGCAGCAATGCAAGATACATGGTCATGCAGAAATTATCAAGAAAATCTGAGGTAATGTTTTGTAGGGTTTCTTGCAGGTCAAGTTGTTTTTGTATATTACAGACAAATTGGTTGCAATTCTCCCGATTTTTGTTTGTTCCCCAAAGCATCTGTTAATTTTACTAGCCAGTGCAGTCAGTTAAGACTTACAGCTTTCCAAAGCTCACATGGTATTGATATGTTTGTCTGAAGAAGGGCAATTTTATTTTCTCTTCAAGACATTATTTTGAAAAGGGTACTTGTTGGAATATTGGAATGGCCTTACTTCCAAGTTTGTAAACAACTGTTAAACCATAATGAGTAAATTCTCCCTGTACCTCCAGATTGTAGTCTGTTAGATTAGTTACTATGGCAAATGAAAAATGCCCTTTTTTAGTCCAAGGTCATGGTGTTGAAAAATATGGTTGGAATAGAAGATGTTGATGAGGAACTTGAAAATGAAGTGACAGATGAGTGCAGTAAATTTGGTACAGTCAGTCGTGTTGTAATATATCAGGAGAAGCAAGGAGAGGAAGATGACGCACCAGTAATCGTGAAGATTTTTGTTGAGTTCTCAACCCCTGCTGGTAAGTCCATTTTGTTAAAGTTATTGGAAGCAGAGAATTCTGCAGTATTCTGTATATATACTCTGAGCAGAAAGACTTGTTTCTCAGTGATGACTTCAACCAAAATGCACAGATTTTCCATGGGGATATGAAAAGAACAAAAAGTGAAAATTTGAAGTACCTCCATCTCTGTAGAGGTTTCTCAGTTTTACTAGTTTCCAACCTTTAAACTACGAGCATTCTTTTTTCATAAATTACAGAGGTAGAAAAAGCAGTTGGAAACCTGAATGGACGATGGTTTGGTGGAAGAACTATCAAAGCTGAAGTGTATGACGAGGAGAAATTTGAGTCTGGTGATTTGATGGCTTGAAAGGCACACCATACTTTAAATCAGAATGTTTGTGAGGACACAGCTAGATGATGCTTGAGTATGTGCAGTTGGGTAAAACCATAATTACATTGGAAAGCAGCCATGGCAGTGATCTTGAGCATTTTTCTAAAGTGAAGAAACATGCCTTCATTCAACCTACACAACTGTCTACTTCATTTTGATCTTTAATCATTTTAGATCTGACATTTATCAATACATAGTAAGCCTGTAATATACTGTTCATAAAATAATTTGCCATTTTGAACTTCTGTTTTGCTCTTGGTGGTGTTAGTTTTGAGAGAAAAAATGCAAACTGACATGCAATTTCCCATTATTACTATTTTTTGTCTTCAGTAACAAAGTGAAATCCCCTACAAACTTAGAACCAGATTTTTAAAATCTTAAAAGAAAATACAGAAATACTGTAAAGTATTGAGCAGCTTGCAGGTACAACCAAATTTATTATTTTGTGTCGTTGTAAATTGTTCTTTATCCGCTCAACTGTACAATGAGGTTAATGGTGTGGATATTGCCATTAAACTGATGACAAACTGCTCCAATGTAGTTTCATTGTGTGGAAGCCGGAAGCCACAATCCATACTCATCGGCTGATTATTTGTACAGGTAGGTTACAATTTTCCAGGTAAAAGCATCAAACCCAGTTCACCAGATTCATGAAGTTCCTAACAAAACAGCAAAAATTTAAGTCTAAATCTAAAATAATAACATGGATATTTCCAAAAACAAAGCTCTAGTTTGAGGTTCAGTCAATAAAGTAATGCAGAAGCAAGATTTGACCACCACTTGGAAACATTTAATCCATCCAAATTATTCAGCTACAAACAGGTTGGTTATGAGAAGGCTACAATTTTGAATTCTTTGGCAACCACAAATGGCATGTTGGTTGGTATTTCCTTACACCGTAATTCTTACCTTTGTAATGTCAAGTCCTCCTATGAGTTCTCCATTGACATAAAGTTGAGGGAATGATGGCCAGTTTGAATATTTCTTTATTCCCTCTCGAACCTTAATTTTGTCAAAATACAATTGCCAGCAAACAAATACTTTGTTATAGCTATAGTAAACATTTACTATGATACATTATGTCAGTATCTACAAATTAATGTTCTCCAAGATTTCCCTACCAAGTCTTGTATATAAATTACTCCAATTTTTTTATATACCTATACACATTTCAAACAGAGAAAAAAAAAATCTAACACTTTTAACGTGTATTAATTACCATGCCAGATCATTAATGGCAGTTAGGTAAGATGTTGATTACTTCATTGTAAATCATGTTATAAATTATTGACCTCTGCACGTGTATTGAAGCTGTTACTAACCTCTTGATCTGAAAGAACATCAAAACTTCCAAATTTTACACTGGAAGGAAAACCATCTGCATATTTTTATCTTGCATACAGTAAGTTCTTACATAATCCGTTAAGGGACCAGAGAGCACTTTAGTATTTTACTTGTGACAGGGCAGAGCCCTGCCCAGTAGAAAGTTGCAATAATTACCTGTCAAGTACTAGTACTGCAACATTTTGGTACAGAATTTAAATTGGATTAAAATTATAAATAATGCCAGTTACTATACAACCTAACGTACACATTCTGCTACATGTAAAACAGGCTTGGGTGGCCAGTGGTGATGACTTCTTTGCAACCTGTTCAAAACCATAATGGTATAATGCCATTAGATTTCATTCAACATTATTTTTATCTTGTGATTACCTGGGATAATTTTCCAGAATCTGACATATCTGACGGCTGAATCCACAACGTGGCTCCTATAACAAATTATAGTATTATTGTAGTTTCTTGTAAAATTTTGTGACGGTGAATATTGTGTTTTGGTAAGTTTTTGTGTTGTGTCTGCTACAAATTTAGTAAACAAACCTTTGGACTTCCTTTCATTATTAACATGACATGTGATGAATTGATAAGTTTATGGAGCCTAAAATTATGTAAAAGATATTTCAAGTGTATTACATGTATAATATACACTTTAAACACTATTTCTTAGTCAAATGAAGCTCAAATTGAACAGCCAATGTTTATTTAATTTCAGTATTCTGTTGTACCTGGTATCCAAATCTTCCTCTTTTGCTTCTGCCAACATTGTCTGCAACTCCCCACTTTCTGCCAACTCCTTTTAAAATAGTAACCAGGTAAATTAAAATAATTTCCAACATCACAAGAGCCCTGTGACTTGGGGGACTTTACTGAAGTGAATATGAAGTCTACCTCTTTACATAGTGATACTCCTTCAAATGGACTCAGCCTGTGGGGTAAGCTTATCAAAGAAGATTTTCCACTTCAATGTACTGAATGATCACAAGCTTATGAAATTATCCAATAATAACCTGGAGCAAACTTTGCCTGCAAGTCCATATTGTCAGTAACACACATGCTTGACTGGATCCTGGATTCTAACCCTTGCAACATTTCAAACGAGCCTTTATACCGTAGCATAATTTCATTATGCTCAAAGGAGAGAAGATTGGGAAACATACCAGAGGTAGGAAAGCTTTTGACTTTGCAACAATTAATGCTAAGAAAAACATCTATTTTTTTACTTTTGTGGACAGTTCATCCCTTAACTGTGCTTTAATGTTTCTTTTCAAAGCCTACAATTAAGGTTTTCTTGAAACTGTATTCTAGTCTCATTAATATACTATTAATGGTCCTCCTCTTATATTGAATGTCGGTAATTTTATTACCTTGATAATATCAAGTCCCCCAACAAGCTCTCCATTGACATAAAACTGGGGATAAGTTGGCCAATTTGAGTATATCTTAAGGCCTAGATGAGACAAATGACAAGAAATGTATAAAATTATTTTGTACAGAAAAAAGGTTAAAAGATTAGCAACACAACAGGTCAATGATAGAAAGTTCAACTGCAAACTAACCCTGCAACAACTTAATAATTTTTTGATTTACTGATTCATTGATTCACTGTTTGATTGTACTTTTGACTGAGTGATTAAACCATTAAGGGGCAAGGTCTCACTCTAACATTTTAATCAGGCTAACACCAGATCCATCTTTTTGCTGACTTACATGTGCTAATATATTTAGTTGCATAATAATATTATAATTCATTTGCTTACTACTATTCTGAAACTCCTACTTTCAAAGACAAATATCAAATTAGACCTAATGTTACCAGGCTCACCTTGTCTCACTTCACCATCATTTAAAATATCAAATGTGCCAAATTTATAACCAGATAAAATTTGTACCATTTGTTTACTAAATCCTATGAAAAAATCAAAAGAAATCCAAATCCAGAAGGGACATTGAATAGCAAGACAATGATGAAAAACCAAAAGTAATAGATAAAGCATGAGCAGCCGATTTGTATCCAATTTACAAGGCAAGCTGCAAGCAATCTGTAGTAAATCAGATACAAATTGGATGCGAATGCTTTATCTTACTTATCAAGTGGACGCATCTAAAAAGCCATGTTTTCAAACTATTTTTCAAGTTGGAGTGATTTTAGCTCAATAAATTGTGGGAAAAGTTTATGTAAATCAGGACGATTCTGTATCCCATTTACAGATATTGATTAAACATTCATTTTGTTCGAATTTTCCTCCTGAATTATTAATGAGTTTGATAATTATCATTACAGGAATTTAAAGCATCACACATGATAGGAAAGCTTTCTTCTGGCATGATTTTGCCATATATCATGAGCTACAATAAGTTTTATTAAGATATGGATGTTAATATTGACATTATGTAATAAATTTAACTCATCTAAAAGATCTCACATTCACTTATAGGTCTCGAAAACAATCAATACTAATCATGTAATGTTATACTTACCACATCTAGGTTGTTCAGGTGTTCCTTTCATGAACAACATGTTGGGAGAACTGTTAACTAGTTTTTTTAACCTATCATTCAAACTCTGAAGAACAATAAATCAATAATAAAAGGTCAGCAAAGTAACAGTGTAATAATATTTGGGGGAGGAGGGCATCAAAGGCAGGGGGGCCTCAATAGGTTAATCCAGATAGGTTTTTTAATAGTTTTTTTTATGTATGTTTCTGGCTGAAATTACGATCTATAACTATATGGAGTCCTGAATTAAAAGCCGTCTTCAACTTGTTCTAGTGATAACCAAGGTTTTCCATGCTTTTGCAATATCATTCATGTTTCTGACAGTAAATACTCTACCTAATTGAATGTAACTTCAAAAATGTATTAATAATTCATGGGGAAATCACAAATCAAAATCATAACTGTGTTTTATCTTTATGTATGGTAAAGACAGGTTCATTTTTCTTGTGGAATTTTCTCAGCTTAGAAAACAATGATAATTAGTTTTAAACTTTCTTTGCAAATTAGCATGTTGAGAGGTTTACTTCTAAGCCATTCAAAAAACTTGTAGTACTTTTTTTATTGGAACAAAAACACTTCGCTGTCACCTTGTGTTTTATATCCAATAAAACATTTCCACTTGTTTTTCATATATTAGATGAAACAGTTTTTATATGGGATATAAAAAAACTCTTAATATGTGATACCAAAATATTGACGTACAGAATGTTACCTCTTTGTTAGAATTTTCATCATTAGTTGATATTGGTGGGACAAATGTACTTGATTGGTGTTGGACCTTTTTGGTAAGTTCAGGAGCATTTGCACCAGTTAATCTGTCAACTTCTTTTTCATTCTGTGGAAAGAGAATTGGTATCAGCTCACAATTAACAAGCTAGTTACAAAAACAAGGCTATGGCAATCATGAACAATATACCTTAAAAAACAATATTGTTGGGACAGAAGCTACTTTATATTTTTCAGATAAAGTCTCCAGTTCTTCAGCTTCAACCTAAATTTTTTTAAAAAAAAAACCTGTATTGAAATTTTAAGCTCTTATCTTAGCATGTTTACCTGATCTTACATCCAGGTGACTGGAAGGAGCATGAAAGTGGACTGGGATGACTTGTCAAATAGAAATCCATTTTCAATTTTAAATTACTCAATAGCTCATAAACTATGTAAAATTCTGTTCTTCAATCCATAAAGAAAATACTTTTCCGTTTACTGAATACTGACACAAAGTTTCAAACTATTTCGTCAAATACACTATTTTGCCGCTAGTCCCAGGCCTTTCGATTGTGGTCAGATCACCTGGATGTTGCACTTATTTCAAAACTCTATTTGCAGTCTTTAAACAATTTTCTTGAGATATTTTGAAGAGTTTGCAAAGCAGGTTACCTTAATTAATGGACATTAAAATAACAAAATGACGATCATTCACTCTAGGAAGAGTGGAGAAACAGTGGGAAAAAGGGGATGAGTGAGAAAAAAAGGGAGTAAGTAGAAAGGCAAAAGGTAAGGGTGGATATCTCCTGGAATGGTTCTTCCTTATATATCATTCATTAAACATTGCCGTATGTTCGCTTTCAGAGATGCACTGTATGTCCTTTTAAAAGTACTGAGAACAACATCAGTAAGGATAGCGAAAGAATCAAAAGCTTCCCTGGTGTAAAATTATCCATACTTACATGAACGAACTTTACGTGTACATATTCTTTTCCAAGTTCGTTAATAACTTCGTCCATTTGTTTGCATTGGGGAGCCCAAGTTGCTGCGAAGTGCACGACAAGAAGTCCACTAGGAATTCGAGAAACAGATATCCACAGATAGGTAAATCAAGAGCACACACATCTGCACACCATTAAATTAAAGAAATTATTGAATAGAGTGTTAAAATCAATAAAGACATTTATGTTATATACTTGTAAACTCACTTGCCACAATCTTTTAGTATTTTTTCGAATTCATCTACTGATGTCACTTTGGTCGCCATATTTGTTTGTTGGACCAGTCACCAGTCTTCCAAGTACCAGGCTAATCTTAATCATAAATTTATTAACAGTTTGTGAAACCATACGTGAAACAAGCAGGTTTACAAGGCGCGCAGCTCTGAGTTGGCTATGAATTCATATACGTCAAGAGCGGATAATACAATTGTTTTATGATTAAAAACTGGAGCATTAAATAAAAGTAAATATGATGCACATACTGATACCATTTTTAAAGTGCTTAATATAATGAAATTCCATGATATTTGTTCGTTACATACAAATAGGACAATTTGTTTTCTTACAGGCACGGGGTTGTTACCTAAAAAATTTGACAATTTATTCACAGTAAATAGTCAGATTCATAGCTATGAGACAAGAAATGTTGGATCTTTTATAACAGCTTTATATCGAGCAAATTTCTGTCAGTTTTCAATGAGATATCAAGGTCCGAATTTGTTTAATTCTCTTGCTGATGAAATTGTTAATTCTGTATCACTAAAATTATTTATGGCTAAACTGAAGACACTGCTAAACTGAAGAATTCTGTTAATAAATCATTACTTCCACATTATATTATATTTTTATTTTACTATTGTCACCAACTATGCTTATATACTTATTGTAATTAATTAAATTTATAGGAGGAAGTCCAAATTTTTCATAAGCCTTTTGGTTTCTATTAGGACTTCCTCGTCACTTATCTGTATGTCAGTTGCGTAAGTTTGTCCTTCGGCCCCCCCGGCCTTAGACTATTAGAGGGACCCCCAATCCCCACTCATCTCCCTGGAGTAAATCAAAGGTGCTGCGAGAACAAAATGAAAACAACTGATCATGTACACAGATCTGTATAATCTAACAGTTGCATAACTCGGTGTAGCTTGGAAAATTACAGGAAGTTGTGTGTCTGGCTGCTGACACAATTCTTCGTGATTCAGTACATAACGATTCTAAAAATATCACGATGCAAACTGAATTTTATCACATCAAAATTTTTGATGAGGGGGCTCTCTTACAAAGCCTTGGAGCAGGGACCCCCAGCTTTGACCGGGGAGAGCCCATAGGAGTTACGCCACTGCTATGTGTAATTATTATACTTTGTATTTGTAAATTGCAAAGTGGTAAAGTTCAAAGCCAGCTCATCACACAGCACTTTCCTCAAGGTGCTTCTTTAAGGCAATCTTATCTGCCAGCGAAGAAAGGAAATGTTGAGTGATGAAATTAACCATAATGTTCCAATTCTCACCAGGGAAAGCTTCACAACAAGCTACAAAGGCGAAACCTAAACCTAATTTTATTAATGAATAAAAATCTGAAAACAGTACAGTTCAATGCAATGATCAGGTACTTTTACTATCACCAATGTGCCCTAAACCAAGGTCAATTCTGGCTGAGTTATTCATGCCAAACCAAGTCACTCTTCCCACTGAAAAGCAATCCCGGTCATCTCAATTAAATAAGGTTAATATACCGCCTGCAACTATGGTAGTTCGAAGCATAACTGGCACACAACTTGTCAAGAAACTTGCGCTAGTTTTAAAAAGGACAATCAAAGATTTGTAGTCGACAGTTATCTACGTCACTAACAACAAGCTGTCCATTAAAGAGCCAAGTTATACCGCCAGGTTGTTGAAACCGACCGGGTTCTTTACCCATCGAGCCAAACCTCTGAAGAACATTCCCATTACTGTCAAAAATCTGTATCCGATTGTTCCCCGAGTCCGAGACGAAGATATTTCCGAGAGGACTCACCGCCACGTGGGTAGGTCTCGATAATTCTCCTTGACCAAAAACTTTCAGAGTTTGACCTGCACGCGACAAGATTTGCATCCTGTCATTGCCGTAGTCTGCAACGATAATGTTATCATCGCGACCAATGGCAACGCCGACAGGATTACAAAAATTGAGATATCCCTCGCCCGTATTCCCAAAAATCTCGTTGTCTTCGTTACTATTTGTTTTGATGATTTGTATCCTGTGGTTAAGGGTGTCCGTGATGACCACGTGACCTTTCGAATTAAGTGCTACGCAGCTCGGTCCTTCGAACTGCGCGGAACGTTTTCGTCCTTTCTTCCCAAATGTCTCCAAAAATTCCCCATCTTCACGAAAGAATTGCAACTTGTTGTTGTATTTGTCAGCAACAATTACAGCATTACAAGTGATGTCGTCTCTGACGTCATCGTGGTTAGACGTTACGTCACTGACATGCACAGCGACGTCAAAAGGCTTCTTTAACAATCCTGGACGCAGCTTTCCAAATAAAAAAAGAAACTCCAGGCTTGAGTTGAACACTTGGACTCTATTATTTAGGCTATCAACGACGTATACATTACCATTTGATCCGACAGCTAAACCCTCAGGCTGGTTGAATTGGCCAGGATTTCTTCCTTTTGATCCAAACGTGCGAATCACCTTTATTTCGTACTTGGGTACAACTTCTGATGCAGGACCCAGTGGCATGCTAACACCTTGAGATGGCTTTTCCTCAGCTGTCGAACAACAGCTTTCACTACTTGTAATGCTGATACATTCATCCACATAGGACGAGCTCCTAATGTTTAAATCTTCGTCGACCTTTTTAATACATTCCCCTTTAGATGAACTAGACGTATGTGGAAAACTAATGTCATCATCGATCGCCCCGGGCATTGTCATACAGCTTAAATCTGTGCAGGATTCATTCAACTGAGATCCGTCGTTGGCGGCCAAATCTTGCGATGTTCTTGTGTTGGTGAAAGAGAACATATTATGATTACGTCCTGAGTTGTCTTTAAAGATCTGTTTCTTGGTATCCAAATTAACGTTGTTGTCCGCGCACTCCGTCTTACTGGTTTGACTATCTTTAGCTGGGTGATGTGTGTTTTCCTCACTGTCTTCATACATTTCAGGATGCTCACAGTTGTATTCCTTTGTTTCATCATTGCTGTCGTATGCAAAGCATTCATTCGCAGTGATATTGCCAACAACTCTCGACGAAAACATTTTATCATCTGTACGACTACCCGTTGTGCTGTAGTGACTTGCAAATGGACTGTTTTCGAGATCAAAGCTTTCTTCCTCGATTAATGGCAAACCGTCAGCACTCTTATCCTTACGTTCTGGAACTTTTGGGGAAACTCTTTCTTCCAATTCCGTCTGGATATCAACTTCTTTATCTTCCGAAGTACATTTTGTAGAAATTTTCTCTTGAAACTCTGTAGAGATTTCAGCCTGTTCATGGTCTAAGTAACTTATTGCTGAAGTGATTCTCTTGAACTTATTTGGAACTGCTGGTTTTTCAAGACCTGGATTAGCCTTTTTAGAAGGTTTCCTATTAAATCCAGTTGAGGATTCTGGTTTTTCACGATTCACTGAGCTTTCGGGACAAATTGCGCGTTGTTTAGTACGTTTCAGAGAAAATGATATGTTTTCTAAAGAGTCGATGCATTTTGTAACGACCAGTTTTAATTCCTGTTCTAATTCAGAGAAATACGATACTTTCTGATCTTCATCATTGTTTTCCGTTCCAGGCCTTGGAAAAAAAACTGAGTTCAGTGATGAGAATGTACGGTAAAGCACGGAAAGTTTGGGACGTTCTGATTTCATCTTTGACACCAATGATTTTGTTGCCTCAATGCTTGCTTTTCGCAATTCGCACTTCACCATTAAACTTGTTTGCTTATCCAGAAATCTTGCTAACAGCATTTCTTTTCTTCTGCGAAAAGTCTGCCTAATTGCGTTCACGACTTTATCCTCCAGCAGGTCAAATTCTTCGTGAGTAGCATTTACCAACTCGTGTAGGTTGTCCAACGCCCGTTTCTGAAGGTCAAGTTGTCGTTTGTGAGCTACGATATCGTCTGCGCAATATTTCTCAATTTGGTGACACGCTTCTAACATGCGATTTTTGTTCTCTAACAAGATTACAGAGTGTTCAGAATGTTTTGTTCTATCCACTTCGCAGGACGCACACATTAAGTGTCTACATGTCATACACACTCGGTCAAGCCTTTTCGTCCGGTGATTCCTACAAAAAATGACTTCAGTTTTCAAGTCAGTTTCTTCGTGGAAAACCTCTGCATTGATCGGCTCAATTAGGTATCCGCAAATTTCTTGTAAAGCAACATTAAGCCGGTATCCTTCGACACCTGAAGCTGGGATCGGGTTTCCACAAGCACATACTTGGCATATTAATATCCTAAGTGCGGATCGTTCTTTCTCCTTAATAGCCTCCTGTAAGCAAGAAGAGCAGATCGAATGCCCACACGGAAGGCATCGGGGTTCGCCGTAAAAGTTTAGGCAGACAGGGCATTTCAATAAACGTTCCATCAACGGTAATTCATTGAAAGACATCTTAAACCTTGACCAGCATGAGGCCCGTGACTCTTCGACCAAATGTAGATCTGACACCTTTTTGAAAGATAGTTTGAATAACAGCCAACTAGAATATAAATTCAGTATATATCCGCCACATTTATCGCCAGGTTCTAGGGTGAACAAAATTAGCTCACAGATGCTTCTCGGACTTTTCACTGGATTTGTCTGTATGGGAGCTCAATAACGAAACAAGAAATCGAATAGATATAAGCCGGAAGTTCGAGTTGAATCCTGGGCTCTAAAGAACGGTTAACAA
Organism: Nanipora kamurai; assembly: GCA_036872915.1. Taxonomy (NCBI): domain Eukaryota; kingdom Metazoa; phylum Cnidaria; class Anthozoa; order Scleralcyonacea; family Helioporidae; genus Nanipora; species Nanipora kamurai. The sequence continues at coordinate 468,320 of JBAHVQ010000401.1, read as the reverse complement.
GACCGCTGCACAACGCTTACGCATATGTAATTGCTTGAAGCTTTCTTTTGTTTTTGTAAGTAAACACTGGGGGAGAGTAAAATATTTGTCGCTATATTTTAAAGGGTAGTTTGAAAATTACGAATGGGTAAAATAGTTTAGAACAGTGTCAATGGGGTTGCGTATGGATTGACAGCTTTATTTCGGTCAACTGCTTCTAGTTGATACGGTCAACCCTGCGGAAGGTTGTTACGTCCAAGAGCCATACAAGGGAAGGAATTTGTAAATGAACACTTCTATGAAAAGTTAAATGAAAAAATCATTACGCGTAACATGCCATTTGTGTCGGATATTTAAAATCTGTGCCGGCCCAATGTCGCGTTAAAATTCATCATGGTAAATAATCACTTGTGGCGACAACACGGCAGCTTGGTCATCTGTTTACTCGCCAATGAACCTAGGCACTTGTTAGCACCATAGGAATGTTTAAAATATCTCCAAGTTCCCGTGTAGATTCATGGATGTGGCGAAAATGATATCTCCATTGTGAGCGGTGAAAATAACATCGAAATATCATCGTTGGTTCCTAGGAAATTTGTAGATCCAGAAATAACAGATTGATAAAAAAACGATCCGTAACGAAAACAAATAACACTACAGTAGTCAGCTCTTTTTAACAAGACTTTATCGAACTTTAGGAAATGAAACTGTCACAGAGTGTCCAGTTGAAATTCTTGGACAGAAGCTAGTGTAACAAAAAAAATTATATGCTACGACGTAACAACAGCAAGAATAGCAACAACAACAACAACAACAACGACCGATTGTTAGTACAACTGAAATTTCACTAAAACGTATCGTTACAGCAATGAATGTACCGACAATATTAACTGGAAAAATTCCAAAACAAATAAACAGCTTTCCATGCTTGTTTTGGTAGAGTACTCAGCTTCAGATGAACTTTACCACCAGAAGAACTTGAAGCACAAAGAAACGAAGACCAAGACAAACTGGGGGGAAAGACTGTTGCAAGAGGAACCGTTTGTTTTCTCGGACTTTAAAGCCTTCACGACCATTTCACAACTGCGAGTTATGAGATCTGTAGCTGGTTTTGATATGGATGAAAGTTCTTTAGAATTGTCGGCTAGTTTGGCAACGCTAACGAGGAAAAACAGAAGCAAGTTAAATGTAACCAATCAAGGAGGTGGTAATTAGGAAAAATAACAAAAGAAAAGCACTGAGAAAAACTTGATCAGAAAACTTCCACGGATCAGGTACTACTTTGAATTTTATCCTGATTAACCATGATTCAACACTAGCGCTGAAAATTAACTCATTATCGTCCGAGAAAATTGAAAAACTCTTGCTAAACTCCACGTCACGCAGCAACGAACAGCGACATATAGACCAATTGCATAAATACCACAATGCATCGTTAAACGCGAATAGTCTCAACTCCATCCTTTTGAATTTAATTCATGATCACCAGCCATTGTGTTGAGCTTAGTTGCGAGCCAAAATTCGAACAGGAAGTAGGTTAAAATTGCAAAGCTTTTCATACTACACTCACATCCCGTATTTGAGGAAATTTGCTGACGATTTAAAAAAAAATTAATCCCTCAAACCTTAACGTAAGACATACAACGCCAGTTTCACTGCGTCTTCGCTTTGTCTATTTTTTATTGAAGCACCCAAATTGACCACTCCAGAAGGCCTAGAAACACTGGGATCCGGGTAACCTATCTGAGCTACCTGATGAAAGTTTACAAATGCAGCCATCAAGGTATGTCTACACACTACGATTAATCGGGCCGATTTCTGGTTTATCAAAATAGTGGCAATTGAGGAACCAGGCGGAAAGCGTAATCTTGTTAAGAATATCAAAGCCCAGCATATAATTTTGAATAAACCTATAATAATTGAGACATGAGTTATTGAAAAAAAAAAGTATTTTTAATTTAGCTGACGTTTCGTTGCTAGCCCTGCAACATCTTCAGAGAAAGTGATAAATTTACAAGGTTTTCTCGACTATATGATATTCTATTTAGAATGACAGGAAGTAATTAAGAGAAAGACTGGTGAGACCGGTAGTAATTAACAGAAAGTAATTAACTCTTTCTGTTAATTACTTCCTGTCGTTCTAAATAGAATATCATATAGTCGAGAACACCTTGTAAATTTATCACTTACTCTGAAGATGTTGCAGGGCTAGCAACGAAACGTCAGCTAAATTAAAAATACTTTTTTTTTCAATAACTTATGTCTCTATTATTATGGGTTTATTCAAAATTATATGCTGGGCTTTGACATTCCTAACAAGATTTCTGGTTTAGTTGCATGGTAATTGATGAAAAGCAGACAAATTCGAGCCCACGGAGCACTCTGCTGACTGTTTCTAAACTTAACATGGATCTAAGTCTGAAATCGGTCCGATTAATCACAGTGCATAAGACAAAACAAAACCCGAAAATAAACATCTTGTAAGTAACTCAAGATATGATCTCAAGGACAAGATAAAAGTATGGTGTAAAGTATAGTGATAATATTCCAAAGCCTCCGTCAGATGAAGGCTTTGAAATAAATTCGAAATATTATCACCATACGGTATAAAACATATTCCGAAGAATAAAGTCATCTTGAAAACTTTATTTCAAAGTCATTCCCAGACAGAATGAGGATGACTTTGAAATAAAGTCGAAATATCACAGTTTGAACAATAGTTTTATCTTGTATTGACTCATATCTTGAGTTTTCAAGATGACTTTATTCTTCGGAATGTGTTATTTTATACTTTTTGAAGTTGTTGTCTGGTCATGATTATCACCATCACGCATTGTCTTCTTTTTAAGCTCATATCATGAGTTATTTACAAGATGTTTATTTTCGAGTTATATTTTGTCTTATCTTTTTTCAAATTGTCGGCTGGCAATAAATTTTAATCACAGTGTATAAACGTACCTTTAACCAATCATAGCTCACGCTTGTTAGCCAGAACCCAATCCTTCCGTGGTTTCTGGAGTGATCCTGCGAACCGGCTTCCCGTCGGGCAAGCTTACATAACATTATAGCCCCTCCCTCTGTGACAAAAACTACTCTGCAAGTCGCTGCTAGACAGAAAAGGCTTCACTCACCATTCCATCATTTTGTTGCATTTAGTTTCCATGTTTGGCAACGTCACGCTATTCCCATCCTCGGTGCAATTTATCGGTACGCACATCAAGTCTTCCATTGTTTTCAAGCAATCTGCTGAAAACAGTTTGTTGCCTGCCATCTTGTTAATTCTTTTCATAGCTTCGAGTGGTGCTTCTAATACTGTTGACTGCAGTTGATAAAGCTGAATATATGCGGAAGGCATCTGAAATAAATGGCCAAAAGTAGATGGTAAATGCTCTAAAGTTCCGAACAACATGACATTTCGATGCCAAGAATTTTGAGAATAAAGTAAAATAAAAGTAAAGTGTCTTTATTTACACTGGATAAAAAACCATAACCAACCGACAACTTCAAGTTCAAGTGAAATTTAAACGTTCAAATAAATGGTTTATATTTAGAAAGTATTGAATAGAACTAAACAAATAATCAATTGGAATTTTTGTGCCTTCTGGCAAACGGAATCGCTAATCCAACGTAACAAAGAAGACAAAGAGAAGGTTCTAGACTAGTGTACATTTTTCCGAGATCTAGTCGGATATTATGAATAACTACCGTAATTTCTGTATTTAGCCCCCGGAGGGCTTATTGTTTTTCAAACACTACTAAGGGGGGGCTTTATAGAGGGGGGATTAATAGAGAGGGGGGCTTATTCTAAATATATACATTAAGTCTGCGTGTTCGATTATTTTTACGTACCATTAATGCAGACAGAGAATTTTAGAACTTTAATCAAAGTGCAATAAAATAGTAAACATGCATTTAGGTTAAGTTAACAGAACAGTTTTTTC
>JBAHVQ010000401.1:439808-451557 GCA_036872915.1 Nanipora kamurai | reverse complement strand
GTTCGCTCTATATCGGAGTATACACACTCGAGGCGACGCCGAGTGTCTTCATATCGCGATACAGAACGGACACAAATTATGCAAACTACTTATAAAACGTCCATTGATACTACATTATAGATTAACATTTAGTAAAAATAAGAGGTAAAACAAGTTATTTATACCTGTATAAGTTCGATTTAAGTGTAATAGTGATAAGTTTAAATGTGATATACAACTAATGATTATTTAACTAATTCTGTATTATGGTAAATAAAATTTGATTAAATCTTTATTTCTTTGGAATTTTCCTCATGGATTATTAACGATTTTAATACTTATTAAACTTTTTTTAAAATGTTTTTTAATTACCAAAAGAACACTTTAGAGATTTTCAACCCTGTACATCTTCAGTCTTCTCAATAAAGTTCGAAAGATTTTTAAATAGTTATCTAAGATACCTTGAAATGTCAAACGCTGGTTTGGCTTTCAAGGTAATCAAGAAATTTTCATAACAACGATTCGTTCCGTGGATGGTCCGTTCCGGAGAATGTGTACGGCATTTGATTGGTCGTTGATAATAATCCGAGTCAGAAATGTCGGCCAATAGTCGTTGTTATGAAGACATGGGCCTATAAATCCACCACCTTGAAAAGAAAAATTGTGGACATATTTTGATGAGGTACCCCCAGTTCGTCAGTGGATAAACCAGAAAGAACCATATCCACAATGTAAAGTTCTCAGTGCAATGTTAACAGCTCCAGTCTTCACAGAGGGCAAAATTGTGTTGCTCAGCCAAAATTAGAATTTCAAATTAAGCATTAAATGAGCCGTTTGCTACTGAGTAGTCTGGAACTACTAGTAATGCATTGCGAATTCAGTGATGTAAATAAGCTTCTCGTCCCCAGAGCCACTTTCTTGTTGGCGTGCGATAAAAGTCTCTGGGATAATCCGTACCGGAACCCACTAGTTTTGAGGGGTTCCGGTTTCGATGTGCCTTCGTTGAAATCGACAACATCTGTTCAGTTACATAACTTAATAAGGTAGTGGTGGGCAGTTACGATCGTGCAATAAAAAGTCTCAAAATATCAGTAGTCAAAATGCAGCAAATTTTGTTTACCTCTTCGAAGTCGACAAAGCGTGCCTGACTTCCGCTAATTAACGCGAATGAACGAATAACCAATCAGAGCTCTTATATTTGTGGATTCCCCCAGAACCTTTTATCGCGCTCTGGGGACGAGAATGTGTAAATGAGTTTTATTCTCGTTGGCGAAGGACTGACACGTTTGTTAAGAGCAAGAACAGAAATTTCCTAACAATCAGAGATCCATATCTTTAGAAGTCAACTTGTCTGGGACTTTTAAAAGGAAGGGAAAATAAATCTTTTTTAATTCTTTTTTGTCCAAGGAAAACGTAAGGGGTCAGGTTAATTTTTTTTTTTTGAAGAAAAAACAAGAAAAAACAAATATTTGTAATCTATCAAAATTGCCATATAATATGGTGAAAGATGGCTTACTAAAAACAAGGGCGGTAATTGAATCGTTACAACGTGTGATGCTGATATCCAGGAATGATAAGGTCTTATAAGCTTGAATTTTATCAGTTAAACAATTTTAGGATTGGGTGGTTGAAATGACTTAGGAAAGTAATTTAGTTTGATTACTTCATCAAATAAGTAAAAAGTAATCATAGTTTCTTTAGGTTTAAAATCAGTTTAATATTTATCAGTGAAATCACGCAAGAACAAAGAAGAAAAGACATATGTAAAAAAAGGTCAAAGTGGAGAACTCATGGCAATACCAGCTATTTGTACGTTTAGTACATTAATAAACAGAAAAATGACAATTTTCAAGGGATAATTGTAAAAGCTCAGTAAACGATTGAAACTAAAATAATAAAAGTGTGTGTGGAGTTTATGAACAACTTCGTAACAATGAAATCAATGTTTTCTCACGGGGAGGGTTGGTAAAGAGTGACTTGGTGTCCAAACTTTCTGCAGTTAAATTGTCAGTGTTACGATAAAATTTGAAGAATGAAGATCATCAGCAAAAAAAAATTAATAATAATCACTTTTAATATAAGGAATACTTTAAGGTGCAAGAGTACGGAGGCGAAAAATTTTGTCTGAAGAAAATGATAGGTAGCAATAGAGTAAAAGATGGCTCTACGAGGAAGACAAATTTTATAATTTTAGCGAGTCCGTAATAAATGCTTGGGACAGAACCAGAAGGTGAATGTTTATTGTAAGTAGTTCTAAATATTGTTCCATTCTTTGTAATAGTGAAGGCTGTTAGTTTTATAATGAACTTGACCTTTTAAAAACATCCTGTAGTTTGGTTTAAATTGTTTGCTTTTATTTATTATTATTATTTATTTATTTTACTTTTTTGAATTTTTCTATTACAAGTTAACTTGTATTTAATTATCTTATTAGTTTGCCAGGCAAGCTTTTTAGTTCATATCTTGTTTAATACGTCAAAATGAACAAGCTTCTCACGTAAGACAACGCTGACGTGAACATATTAAATCACATCATCACACCATAAACTGTAGCATCTAACCTGATGAAGGAAGTAGATCTTCGAAACATGTCGTTAAAATTAAAAACACAACTAAAAAACGTTGTGAATTTTATGAGAAATATATATATATATATATATATATATATATATATACAATATTGTAGACTATATATGATATACTATATACAGTATATCATTTATAGTATATCATATATCTGTAGTATATCATATATTATATCATAAAAATTCTTTAATCAAAAAAGCTGACTAACGTTCCGGGCAAAGCCCTTGATAAAGGGGCATAAAAAGAATTTTTATGATGAGATACAGTCCTCTTAAATTCGAGGAAAAGAGGGTTATTTGATGAATTATATATATATATAAATACACACACAGACACACACAGACACACACACACACACACACATATATATATATATATGTAGATAACACAAATGGAGACAACTGTTTAGCTGTCGCAACTCCGAGTTTTACGCGCTCTGGCGATCATCAGGCCTGATGATGATCCTTGCCTGATCCTAGCGACAGCTAAACATTTGTCTCCACTTGTGTTATTTTCGCTCTACCAGTGATGGTATCGATCGCTCTACTATTTCAAGTCGCTTGTGTAGCTTTTTGGTTACATTCTGTTGGATTTTATATATATATATATATATATATATACTCTTAAATATCAAACTATAATTGAAATTAATAGATTAAATAATTAAATATAAGTTATAAATTCAGACTGGTCTAATTGATCTGGTATATTGGCCCACGGATTCTATGAAATTGTCTCGATCAATGACGACGACAGAGCTTCCTTTATCAGGTTTTACTGAATACGTTCAAAGATCATTTTTGAAACAGTGAAGACGGCGTTCTTCTGATCAAAGTATTTTATTTCGAGCTTTCTGACTGTGACCAGACTGTGACCTTCGTCAGGAAGAAATGAAAGACAAAAACAAATTAATTGATACATACTTCCGTTACTGTAACTTTCTAATTCTGTCTATAATTATTCACAGATATGCATATATAATTATTCACTGTTTCAATTATGTCTATACCTGATCTCGCTTCATCTATATTTTTAAAGATCATTTTGTTGCGAATAACCTATGTAGCCCAAAAACGCTACGCCTTGATCAGTTTGGTGTTGTCGGAGGTTCCAATATGGTTGGAATCCACTTCTCAGTTGCTGGTGAAATGGTTCAAAACACAAGGAAGTTACAATAATTGAGATGCTGAGGTGGGATTTGCATTATTTAGTTATGAAATATGTAAATAATCATGTTCGAACCATGACAAAGTTCGATTGATCCAAATACAATCAGTCGAACTTAATTAATGTAAACGTCGATTTTGTTATGACCTCAGTTTGCATATTTAGTTCATCTCATGCGAATTACGTCATTTGACCCGGGCCTTAAACAAAACTAAATTAGGATTAGAAGAAGTTGGACAAAGATATTATTCGTGTCTCGATCGTCTGAATAGCTGATTTTAAATTGTGGTTTCGGTATGATTGCGTTCTGTGAAATGATACTACGACGATAGCAGAGAACTTTTAGCGGAGGTTCGCCATAAGAGATTTATACCAACACATTTTGAGTTTTTAACATTGTGATTAATATAATTATAAGGCTTTGACAAAATGTGTCTGAGTCGCACCTAATCTAAGTATATACAAAAAATCAAGGTGTAGAATTACATATAAGAAACATGCAGTCGGGTGTCATACAATACGTCAGTCTCAATGCGAGTGTCCAATCAAGTGCAATGTGCGAATCCTTATTTCCTATTGTGGTCTACTGTGCAAATACTCAACTATTGTTAATGTTAATGTCAATTCTCGACAATTTGAATGCGTTAAAGATACCAACCTTTGATAAGTTATATTCAATTAACAACTTTCCAAATGAAAATTCAAATTTGAAACTATCTAAGAAATATCAAGAAGCTAAAAAGAAATTAATGTTTTTATTTAGAGATTCATACCTTTGGAATGAATATCAGCTTCAATACTGACGCTGTACAAAGTACAATTCCGAATGATATTATACCGTAATAAAGCTCGGCTCTTTCTGTGGAAACAAAATATTGTGACGGGCCAACAATTATCGAGCAGATTACCACGTTGTAGACGCTAATGCCGATGAACTTTGAGTCGTTTAGTCCAGGAAATGAAACATGTCTTGTCTGCCAAGCAAGGAATGAACCAAACACCAGCAGTAACATCTTGTAACATAAAAGCACTGCCAACCAGGTACCGTAGGACTCGGATACACAGTTGTAAGAATTATACCTGATCAGAGCACTCTGTGAAATAGAAGAATGAGAGATCAACAAAATCAACAACATTAATTGATAATACCATGATGTAATTCGAGATTGAAAATATTAATCCCTTCATAAGTTTCATAAGCACAATTTTATTTTCCACATTTGTTTATAAGGAAACGTTCGGCAAAGCTACAATCAGTGACAAAAGTGTTGGGACACTTGTTTTTATACAGTAAAACTTTCCTTTTTACAACCTCCCCCAATTCAATGCTGGTCGCTATGCAGACCCTATTTTTGCAGTTAGGTGTGCCCCTTTGCACCTTTAGTCGTATTCAACATTGAACATGGTGGGGAAAGAGGAATAGTATTCTTTTAGTCCCAAAATGTTTTACATATTGAGAAAGCATCGAAAATTATCCCAACTTTTTTGTCACTGATTGTAGGTAAAATAGGCGACGTAGTTATCGTGAATCTAACCTATGATGTTTGAAGGTTAATCAAAACGTTTTATGACCAACATTCTGTAAACTCAAGTCGAATAACGTTCTTATGCATTTAGTGCCGACGTTATCAACAATCATCAGTTCGCTTCATTAACACTGCTAAATGTAGCTGACAAAGTTCTCCACAGTTGTTTACAATTATCATGCCATGTCATTATCTAACTCCCTAGAAGGACAGAAAGATAGTTAGCTAAACAGCCAAAATTTGTTCAAGCAACGCAACGCTGAGTTCAAGGAACGCTGATAATCCTTTTGAAGTTGAGACTATGTTGAAAACGTCACAAAGTTATTATCTACATTTTCGAAACAAGGCCGGGTGTAAGTCCTGCAAATCACAATGAATGTGAGCGCTTAACCGGATACACTGACAACTCTATTACCTTCGTATTTCGGCAGCTTTCAAAAGAGATATCTTGTGATATTATTTTAATGTGAAATATAGTTGAGATTCACTCTTTCTCTGCAATTAATTTTGTAAAGTTCTGTAAAATGATTAAAGTGCCTTTCCAAATTTTTAGCAAAAATTTGGCATGTGATATATTTGTACATTGTTAAGTTGAGAAATAATATAAAATACAAGTTGCATAGTAGCAAGTTGATGTATTACATATTATTTTCCTAAACTGATATTTCCGTTGTCCAATTTTCAGTTGTGATAAGGGCTAAGTCCAAAATAGGGTCCTGCTCATATTTTTCATGTTCCATTGAATGAATTAAAATAAATGGATAAATTGACAGTAAAAGCTTAAATAGTAATTTGGGGCCGACATTTTATTTGGAAATCAACCAAGATGGAGTCGGATCGGGATCTAGGGATGTAACTGCAAACGATCTATAGTGTAGACCGAAAACCATGACCACCAGACAACTTCAAAAAGTATAAAGTAAAACATATTTCGAAGAATAATGTCATCTTGAAAACTCAAGATATGAGTCAATATAAGACAAAACTATTGTTAAATCTGTGATATTTCGACTTTATTTCAAAGTCGTCCTTAAACAGAATGATATTACAACAACCTGCCAGAGTCTGTACACAGATGACATCATCGAGATGGAATTAAGGAAACACTAATCCCTGTTTACATGCTGAGATGTTGAGACGCTGTGATGCTAATTAGAAACTAGCACCACCACAAATAAAGCGGTTGAGGGTAAACAATAGAAGTATCAGGCCGTAACAAAATAACAAGTGTGCGTAATAACTAAATAAAAAGGTTAAGTTCTTTGCTAGCTTTAAGCCCAGAATTAAGCTCAGGTTTTTTAAACTTAATGTGGAGTGCTTCAATTGTTAGAAGTTTATTGGTGTTAGTAGACTTACTCGTGTAAAGAATTTTATACTTACCAAAGATTAGTTTTTAATGGAGGTGAACATTTTAGAAGATGAGGGAAGGTAATTTAATCGGTCGTACTGATCGTATAAGGCGTTAATGAAGTAAACGTGTTCACATTCAATATAACACCAGTGCGGTTACCCAACACTCTCTCGAATGTGAACACGCTCACTTCATTCCCGACTTATACGATCAGTACGATCGACTAAATGACCTTCCCTCATCTTCCATCATCTGATGTGGTGATAAGTAAATTCGAATCATCGTTTAGTGAGAGTGGCCAAAGTAACGGCAAAAAAACCAAATCAACAACCATCTCGTCTACCAAAGTCAAAGTAAAACTGCCAAACCTAACACTGAAGCGCTTTGGGGGAGATCCAAAACTATGGCATTCCTTCTGGGACAGTTTTTCGACACCTGTTCATGAAAATAATACGTCCAAGATCGATACATTTCCTTATCACATGGCGTGACTATCTTGTCACATGGACACCTTGTTAAAATTAAATTTCTGCCCGTCGCGCCATTTACTCAGAGCAGGCAAATGTTTACTCTGTCTAAACTCGAGACATATTGCCAGAAACTACCTGTCATGATGTAATTGCCAGGAATGTAATAAGCGTCACCTCACCTTAATCTGTGAAAAAGAAAAGAAAGACAAACATAGTGTGGAACAAGAAAGTACTGGGAAGTCTCAACGAACAGCAACAAATGCCAACTTCGTCAACTATGTGTGTAAATAGCAGTAGCAGTGTTTTATTACAAACAGCACAAGCTCTTGCTGGTGAACCCAGCAGTTCGGATAAGAAAGTCATGTATAGGATTGAATTTAACTCATGCAGGCAACATTCATACATCACGCATTATCTCCGTGAACGTCTAACTCTGCCTTCAACTGGAAACGACACCCTGCAGGTTAAAGCATTTGGTGATACACAAGGACATTTCTCACGTACACTTCTAAATAGTATCGGTTGATGGAATGGAACTCTGCACCAAGGCATATATTGTACATATTTGTAGTCTGATAAGGAATCAAGGCATCGAAGTAGGTATGCGTAAGTATCCTTACCCGAGAGGACTACAATTAGCTAAAGCTTCTACGCCACCTGAAGAAATTGGAGTCAACATTTTAAATGGGGCTGACTGTTACTGGAATTTCTTCACTAGTATTACAAGAGGAACCAATCCTGGACCAGTAGCTGTCTGGACAAAACTTGGCTGGGCATTCTCTAGACTGGTGATTGACTGTTGTGACCAGAAACGAAGTGCCAGTGTGAATTTGAACTCCACTCATGTCCTACGAATTGAAGCGTCGATAGCTGAACCGGAAAGAGAACCTGATATGTCAGCAAATTCTGGGACTTAGATACAGTTGGAATAAGGAAGGAAGAACCTTCTATTTATGAGAAGTGCACGCTGGAAGTAAGATTCACCAGTTTTCGATATGAAGTCAAGCTTCTGCTCATAGAAGAATATCCTATGCGTTCGGAGAATTATACAACATGCGTGAGAAGACTGAAATCATTGATTGTAGCGGTCTTCAGATAAACTCAACACGCCTTGTGGAGTACCAAACGGTCACCCAAGAACAGATCAGCGTAAGCGTCATCAAAACAGTTGGAAAGCAAGAAATAGATTTACCAAGAAGAGTGCATTATCTCCCTCACAAGGAAGAAGCGAGGATGAACAAGAACATTACAAAATCAGAGCGGCTTATGATACCTCCCCAGGAACAACGGCCCGAGTTTAAATGATTGGCTTTTCGCAAGTCCTCCTTTCACGTCATTAGTATTTGACATCCTCGTTGGATTCCGCGTTGATACAATTGCTGAAACCGCCGATATAGAGAAGGCCTTTCTAAATATGTCTATTACGCCTGAACACCACGATTTCTTGTGGTTTCTCTAGGTAGATGATCTGCTGAGTAAGAACCCTCAAATCGAAGCATTACGATTTACAAGAGTTGTCTTGGAACTTGTTTCAAGCTCGTTTATCTCTTAAACGCCATGTTGGTTCATCACTTATCTCGTTATATCAAGTGGCGATCTTGCAGATGATGTTTTATGATGTCTTTATGTCGATGACTTCGCTTCCGGTTGCTGTAAAGTAAAGTTAGCGTTGCAACTATCAAGAAAGGTGAAAAACTGGATTGTCGGAAAGCGAATTCAGCACGGGGAATGGATGAGCAATTCGCAGAAACTGATAGAAGAATCCTCCACTGATCAAGAGTCCAATCGGGTACTCGATCATGCCGCTGGCAAGTATGAAAGTTGCAACCCCAACCTACCAACGAAAGACTGCTATTCCACTGCTCGTGTTCTAGAACAGAGTTGGAATCCATCAGATGATAAATTCAAGCTTAAGTTCGTCAAGCGTCTGATTGAAAGCTCGTGACTAAAAGGATCGTCCTTAGTATAGTAGCAAAATGTTTTGACCCGCTGAGACTTATACCAATCGTACTGATGTTTAAACTGCTGTTTCAAGATTTTTGCAGAGAAATTCTTCCCTGAAACAAGAAAAATTACCTTGTCCCGTCTGCAAGATAAGATAAATTTTCTTGAAACAAGATAAATTTTCTTGAAATAAGAAAATTTATCAGGACAAGATTTCGCGGTTTTGCAGTGCCCCTCTGGACAAATGTTAGTGCAGAGTTAGGTGAAGGTAATGTGAAGTTATGGAGCACTTGTCTTTTTACTATGTGAACATGAATCCAGCATTCCTTGCACTTTTGTGTCATCAAAGTCCCCAGTAGCGCACAATAGTAGTTATTATGCTGTCTGATCTTTGCTCGACTTCAAAGCAATGTGAGGAATGCAATCGAGAAAATCGTGGTCATCGACCTTGAGACACTATGGACTGACTTTACTACTCCCCTACACTGAATAAAAAATGTCGAGAAACAATAACAGCCATTCGTACAAAATACAGTAAACGAGATCAGAAAAATGAACTCGCCAAAAGATTGGGAATACAGGTCAAAGCAAAATAATCCCTCTGATGAAGCATCTCGTGGTGATTTAGCAGTCAAACTAATTCATGACGACAAGTGTATAGTGGCATAGGCCAAAGTACCATCGAAGTTCTCCGGAGACTTGGCCAAAACAACTACTGAAGAGAACCAACGATAATCAAGATTATCTTCAAGAGATGAAATCTTCCAAGTCTAAAGTGATTATCGTTAGAAGATGTCGAAATTTCTCATGAGAACAATATTGAAGTTCCAACGATTGCTAGGGTCAAACAAATATAGGAAAATCGGAACTATCTTTTGTATTACTGCGTATGGTTTTAAGGTTCGTCAAAAACCTTAGTTGTCGCGTGGAAGGAGTCGAACCAAGCCGAGGTCCCCTTATGGCCAAGGAAATATATACGACGGAAAATCTGTGAATCAAGCAAATACAAGCTCCTCTGCGAAGCATGGAAAGCTATAAGGAGACGAAAGAGTTATTAGCGCTGTTCGAAGATCATGAAGGAATAATCGTGGTCGCATCGAAACATCTCCTCACCCGTACTATACCAAGTGGCGATACTTCTACCGGCCGAACACTACTTTTCCCGACTAATAGTTCCGCGTAACCATTACCATGTAATGCACAATGGTACATTGCATCGTAATGCGAGAAACACTCGGGTAAAATCATGGTTCTGGAAAACCGTGTCTTTCAATAAGTCTGTAGCAATTCTCCCTGAAATTTATCCTCAGCTTGCTCATTATTTAAATAGCTGAACGAAATAATAAGACTCTAGATCAGAATATAACAGCTTAATTTAAATAAGCTTCAAGTCCTCAAAAAAAATGTAATTGGTTATTATATATTGAGATATCAAAACAGGATGAACTACTGTAGCTTGAATAATGAAAACAGCTTTAAATATTGAACTATTTTATAAATGCCGAATAAGTAAATTTAAAAATAATGAATAAGTAAATTATTCATTACTTATTTATCAATTTATTTATAATTTATATCATCTTAAGGGTTGATCATATGAGCAGGACTAGCCCAGCTAACAGGTGGTGTCCAACCAATCCCTCGAGATTCAAAGAGGAAAACAATTTTCGCCATGTTGGATGAAAATATAATTGCAGATAAAGAAAGACCTTTGTTAAGTTCATCCAACATGGCGGCCATGATGTAACGATGGCCGTGTACACCAACTATAGGGCTGATTATTGCCACGAAAATCTTTTCACGTTTGTAAAAGGTAATTTGTATTAACTTTGCGTTGCTCCAGGAAGTAAACTAGACCAACCGTGCTTTTCAACTTCAATTTCAATTTATTTTACGTCCGTAGTAAAACCTTAATCAAACAAATCAGCCTGGCTAGCCAGGCTAACCCGAAAACAGCCTCTAAATCTGTTCATCTACTTTATGCTTACCTTATCAACAGTCGCAATTTTGATACTATGGATGTCGTTAATATAATTCCAAGTACAAAGATATATTAAGTCAAGCGACGCCATCACTCCGATGGCCAGAATCAGGTATTTATTTGATAGGAGCCCGATCTGAAGAAAAATATAAGCATTAACAATTTAAGAAAAAAACACAGGCTTAATTATTGTAATGTCAATTAGCTTTCGTGTCTGATCGTGCATTTTTTGAGCTACAGGGAAATGATGTATCAGCACAATTGGAGATAAAAAAATCGTTAGTGTGGAGTTTTTTAATTGAATGAACTACCAAATTCAAGGGAGCTCAGCTATTTGCGCTTGTCGCACGACGCGGTTCATTCAAGAGAGAGAAAGACTTATTTCATAAAAAGTACGACTAATTTGCCCACAGGTTCTGTTATTCTTCGTAGAACTGAAAACTCATTAATTATTAAGAAGCTTAACTCACAGATTGCAACTATCGCCAGAAAGAAGACTGCCCACTATCCGGACAGTGTCTTACCGAAGGGGTCGTGTACCAAGCTACGGTAAAGCGAGACGACAACATAGATGAAGAAACCTACATCGGTCTTACTGAGGGCTCTTTCAAATCGAGGTACAACAACCACAGCACCTCATCTGGTCTCTAAAGGACTCAAACATTAGGTATAGCATAAAATGGAAAATAATTAAACACTGTAAGGCTTATTCTCGCAGCTCGAAAAAATGTAATCTATGTTTGCA
>JBAHVQ010000401.1:395518-427365 GCA_036872915.1 Nanipora kamurai | reverse complement strand
TCCATATATATATCCATATATATATATATATATATATATATATATATATATATATCCATATATATATATCCTGGACCCACACTGTTAAATGGGCCTGGATCATAAGTGGCTAGGAACCAGGTCTCATGATGAATGGATATGCAAGGATTTGTAATCCCTTTCCCCCTGGAGCCAGTTATGGTTATTGGCAACCCTAGATGCATGCTTTTCCATTTGCAACTATGCAACTATGCACTTTCTTAGCATATCCCATCATGTAAAATAATATACAGTTTTGTACTTTGGTCCAGGAGGATACGGCACCCCTTGGGTACCCTTGTGTCCCTTTGCTCCTTCTACTCAACTGCATGTGAATAGACACTCACATACAGTTTGCAAACTGCTTTCCATCTAACCACCTTAAATCTTTTGACAATATTTGCATTAGAAATGCTTACACTAGTCAAAAATATTCTACTAAATAAATATGCATCCTGCATATAATATTGCACAATTATGAATAATTCCTGTATATTGTATTGCATAATCATGCATTACATGAGTTGTTAAATTTATCCCATACAACCAACAACATAATTTTATCAATTATCAACATTCAATTTCTGTCTTGAATGTTAAGATCACGTGCGTTTTTAGTGAAAGCGTCTTGGAATTGTTTTCCCCCGGTAACTAAAGTCCCATGGAAAAAATTTCACAAGAATTTCTTCCTCAGATTGACAAAACGAGCAATTGTGTAACGTGGCAGTTAGAGTCAAAAAAATCTGTGAAAGGTCTTATAAAACTGGCGACATAGTTACGTTTTAAGTTGAAAACCAGGTTTAGACTTTAAAAGACTCTGGTCTGCTGTAATTCATTTGAAAATACCTCTGTGCGAGTCGGTAGAAACGCAAAATAATGACCTGCCGTCCATGCCAGGTTTCTGTGAAGGTAACATTGTGATATTTTATGTGAACGCATCCTAAACCTACTCAACCGAAATGTTCTGGGCTGTTAAAATAGGAATACTTACGTGTGCAACACGTAGGACGATCGTCTCACTCTTGCCGATTTGTTGATAGCCCTTAGATTTTTTTCTAACTTCAGGCTCTTTTACGTTGAAAAAAATAACTTCTTACCTTTCTCTGTTAGTTGCATACACTTTTTTCATTTGTTTTTCCGTTATTCTCCCCTTGTAACTGCCGGAAAGTCGTCAAACTCGCTTATTTAATAATTGCCTGGACAGCCATAATTGTTTTGCTGCAAATTCTTCTCGAAAACGCTTGGCAGTTTTGATTGGTTCTCGGATTTTTTATTCTTAAATTGGCCCAATCAGACTGGAGTATTTTGCGCTCTGGTCCTCTATGATTATTCCATAATTTCTGTTGTTATACAAAACCTTGAATTTTCATTAAAATGCCATTAAATGAACACCTGACAAAATTTATTAAAGTAAATCTCTGCAGAAATTCCAAGCAAATTGACGTGCACCCCTCATGTATTTGAACTCAGAAATGAACTGCTGAAAATTTTCAAATGAACTACGTGTACACTCCAAGAATTCCAGGATCTCTGGAAGGTAAACCCTGGGGAATACTGACGTTCGTCGAAAGTGGTTTAGATTTTACATCGAATAGCTAAATTATACAAATTGGGGCTAAGAAACCGAGAAATTTACTCTTCACATCTATATTTTCCCTCGCTATAGCAATACCATTGACCGAAAGACGCCAGAAAATAAAACCGAAGTGATTGCGAACGAGAAGGCACCAAAAGATGATGAATCCCTTCCAAATGACGAACAAGAGCGAGTGGAGGATTTGAGTTCATCTTCAACAAATTTTGACGCTCTGACGGTGTCACTGGCCATTGCAGACTCCGCGGCTTACTTACAAAAATGTCAACTTTATCACAATTTATACAAAACAATTAACAACGAGGTAATGTTTTTTGTGCCCATAGGTTGGAAAATTTCGCTGACAATGAAATGAGAGAGTAACCATAAACAACAAAATATCCTTAAAAACCGTTACGCCAATAGCGTAACCAGGGTAGGGTAATTGAAAGGACACATCCAACTCAAAGCAAGGGTAGCTCACTAACACCACCCTTGGAACATACCCCTTTCAAATATACTCATCGGATTTAGAAGTTTTAGGAAAACAGCCTTGGGACCACTGGGTTGGGGCGATCGCCCCTTGTGCACTCCTTAGCTACACCGCTGCATAAAAAAAAGTCCTATTCATAAGGTTAATTGTCCACAGTAAATATCTAAATCATGAAATATTTTTCATGTTTGATATCAAAGTTTATCCTATTGGATGCTTTCTAATTCCTTAACTGCACTGAGTTTTTAAAATAATCGAGAAGGCTAAATTGACGATAAAGTTAGCAAAATAGTTCCTGTTATGGGAAAAGATGCGTGTTCTTTATTCCTAGAACCTTTTCTTACAGAAATTCCTAAAAAGATTCTCTTTTAATAGAAAACGTTACACCATGCAACTTTTGCATACAACTAGCTTTAATTGTTGCACAAAAGAATCACTGAATAAGTTTCCTTCACTAAGAAATATGCGGAAATTAAGGTTTTCCAACTTAGCATATCTCACTTTTTCCAGGAACCGTCTTCGCTGTATTTACCAACGCCGATGATGACGGTGCTAACTAGTGGAAGACGAACTGCGGGAAAATTGTACATGATTAAAGATGTCATGATCTTTAGCAAACAAGACATGGTCTCTCTTCAGGTATTCAATCCTATTTTCTCATTCGAATGTTATTACCAATAGGTACCTCACCATATTCTCTCTATTGCCTAACAAGTATTTCAGAAACTAGGAAACTTTGACATTTCTCAATTACTAGTTACTTTTTTTTGAGAAATCTTGTGTTTTTTGTTTTTTTCACAGGCCTTGAGAAAACTTACACATATTTACCAACAGCTCGAGATAGTTATACATCAGAAGGTATTCTTATCTGAACATCGATTTGGTTTGGGTTTTCTATACCCCGGAAATCATTGTCACTTTCTTCACTTCAAACCGAAACAAAACCTCGGGATATCACCACGAAATGCCAGTTATACTTAGCTAAATACAACTTTCTGAAATTTTCCGTCGTAACTGGCAAAGCAAACGACACTGGCGCCTGTACTGTACATTCTCCAAGGTTTCGTGTTTTCTTTCACGTAAAAATTTTTTAATCGAAGATTTTTTAAAGTAAAAGTTAAAGCAGAGTTCTTTTATTTATACTGGATAACCCCATCTACTACGCTGTTATCCCTAGAGGTCCCATCCCTCATGGGTCCAGTGTTCCTACAGGAGGAAGTCGGAGTACCCGGGGAAAACTTGCGATGTTTGGTAGAGTCAAACTGGACAACACTCTCCTCACATGTGAAAACTGCCCAGAGCCGGAATCGAACCCTAGTCACTGAAGTGGAAGACTCGTGCACTACCACTGTGCCACCAACACCCCTTAATACAGAAAGTCACCTTGAATACAGTATGATTGTGAGCAGTAGTTTTTCAATGGTTTCTCTTCTTCCGTCCATCAGACACCCGCGAGTACAACAAGTGACAATGGTACCCTGGCACCTCCGATGGATCGCCCAGAACAACCACTTGACTTTGTACGTGAAGCGATCGCCGCTGCGAGCAATGGGGAAGGCCGTGACGTCAGTATTGCATTAAGGTGTTCAACCGCTGACATCTTTGACAAAGTAAGTATGCCAATGAGCCTATATAGGAATGGTTAGTTCCTGTTGCATGTGAAACGTTTTAAGAAGATTCATAACATATGTTTGTGAGTCTTCATGCCCAATGGAGAAGGGGTTTTTCACTTTAGTACCTTGGTAGTTAAGGCATGCCACTGAATTGGCGCAACTATACCCGAACTGCACAAGGCATTCCAGTGAACCTTCAAATGGAATATTGAAGATTATATAGGGAATGTGGCAATTCCCTATGGTGTTGGCTGTCTTCAAGTCGTCTTAAAGATATGGAAATCGGCGATTATGTAGTTTGGCTTTGCAAGAGTGAATTCCAGAAAAGAGAAAGCAGACTTCCATGAATGTAGACAGTTAAAAGACAAAAAGCGCTTGCTTCACAAGATAATCTTGGGTTTCACAACCTCAGAAAATGTCCAGAAATGCTCTGAAATTTTTTCATATGTTTCTTTTTTCTTGGGACGGCATTGTAAAGTATTGTTTTAATTTTTATTTCTGTAGGATAAGCAGAGGTATGAAATATGTGCAAACACTTTCAAATCCAGCGACGAGCTAATCAACATGTACGGCGATCTCTGCGAAAGATATCCAGAGATTGAACAAATCATGGATCCCCTTGCAGCTGAAGTAAGTACGAAACACGTTTTTTTTGTCGACTTGCTTTTCGTATCCCACACCAGACTTCGTGTTATAAATACAAGAAGAACTAATAGGAAATTTGAGAAATTCACGGAACGATTCATTTCTGTTGTTAATAAAGATAGAGTTTCCTTCCTGGCGTGATGTGACAAAGTACAATATTTGATTGTTTGAACTATCTTCTCAAAGTAAACAGCGTGACGAAAAGTTGGCCAAATTATGTAAAATCTTTCTGAATTCAAACTCTCTTCTCTGTTACTGATTTTCCGCATTTTTGACTTATGAATTTTCAATGCAGTGGAAGACTATTATACTCATGAGTCTAAATTTCTACTTAGGATCGCGAAGGATGGCCGAAGCTAAACGAGAAGATTAGCGATAAATGTTTCATTATCAACGATCAGTCGTTCTCCTACAAACCAAATCTACTGAACAATGTCTTGTTTGATAGACTAGTCACGGGGACCGTGATGAGAACACAAGATTCATCGACAGTTACACAGTTTTTAGAGCGAGCGAGAGGTATCCAAAGCGAAGGTAAGTAGTATGGCTTTCGAACATAGGACTACATGTAAAAGTTGTAAACGAACAGGAAATCCACACTAAGACTTGTAAAAAATCTGATTAGGAAGGTAGCTGACGTATATGGTCAGGATGTTACGACTTTGTCTGTTGTATACTCCACGATAGTATAGATGAAAAAGTTTCTCAATTCTGATTGGCTGAGAGCTGTGCAATTTCAATGCAACAAAGGGTAGGAAAAAAGGGTAGCGGGCACTTGTCGCGGGAACCATACTATCAATAACAAGTTCTACCCTAATTCAGTATGAGAAGTTAAACACGATTTATCTGAATTGATCTACAAGGTACTTTTTCTAAAACCATTTAGGTCAACGTGGAATTCTGCTTGTTTCTCAAAACGAAGTAGAAGGCCATGAGAATTACATGATTGATATGGTAAGTTGCGAATTGATAGGATAATAAAAATGAATTGTTTCTGGGAATTTCCTCATAAACAGATTCAGTTTTGACTTTTTGGATGTCGTGCGTTACTGTTACGTGGATAAAACTTCAAGTTTCGATCGATGTTCCCGAGGTGGTAGGTTCGGTAACCAAAGCATGTTCTAAATATCCTGATTGCATTTTTTGCTCCCCTGTTTTTCAGGCTGTGGCAACACAAGCAGATTTCGTAATTTTAGGAAGTCCTGGACGGTCCGAGCACGTTAGCAAATACAACAGACTGATAGAAATAGAGCGTGACTTGGAAACTAGTAGCAAATTATCACAAAAGCAACCGCTGGTACCACAATTTATGGGCACCAAAGAAGAGAAGGAAGCAGGAGACAGTGCTACAGCTAATGGAGACAGCTAATGGAGACCAAGATTGTGTCAGCGAGGTTTTGTTATTCTATCAGACATAAATTGCAAATTTTTTCAGTCATTTGGCATTACAACATCACGTGGATAAAGATGACTGATGGTTTTAACTAAAAGCTTAAAAAAGACTGATGGCATTCGATAGAAGAAATTCAGTACCGAAGTTTTGAACTTATAACACACCATTCCTGCTTAATCAGAAATATTTCAATGTGCTCTGATTGGTAATGCCTTACCATTTTCACGACAAAAATGCCTTAAACAGATTTTAGAGATTTTATTTGGAATCACGAAATAGAGTTTGTACATATTTTTTATTAAAAGTTTTACCATATCTCGTAAGGTTCGAGAAAGCGGAATTTTCACGCGGAAATCCGCACTATTTATTTGGCGTTCTTATAAGAATAAGCGTTGGGAACAAAGTCGTCACCAGTAAAAGCGCGCAATCGGTATTCCAGCGCCTGTCTTTGTGCCAGTTCCTCGTGTAGTTTGTGCGCCTGAGAGAAAAAGATCAACACTAAGATGAGGACTTCACATGCTATTAATACAATAATACCAGGATCATCTCTGTTTCTGTAGTTATCAAAGGGACTTCAATTTCTAAATTCCCTCATCAGTATGAATGAGTGAACATCAGAAGAGGCAGGAGTTTTAATCCATACAATTTTAGTCGGTAACCAAGATGGTATTGCAAACTTCTAATATAAAATGTTCTGAAATTGGTGATTAAATATCCCGTCGAGTCTCCGGAAGCTTTGTACAAGTCTCTCAGGCTTACGACCTTCGGGACTTCCATAAACCCTCGACTTTCGGGAACATCCAATTGCTAATTTCCCTCATGTAAGGGTATCACTTATAATAAAATCACAAGGTCGGACATACGTTATGGCATTGCACGCATTATTATGGAAAGCGTATTTCAAAACAGGATATTCCGGAAACTAAAGCAGCCATTGAAGATGTATATTAATGAAGTTCTGGTACCACTGATGCGCCGAAATTGAGAGTGTGAATAAATTTCATTTACTTACTGCGCGACTTTCTGCTCCAAATTGAGCGAGTTTAAAGTCGCGAACCACGCTAAAAAATAACTTTTTGGGGTGTCTTGACACTCAATGCGTTTCCGGCTCTTAGAACCGACTATGTGTTAAGAACGTAAAAGATGAATAAGGATTATTTTACAGATCACTACAGGCGTTCAAGTTTGAACTGTAAACTGGAGATATATCAGATATATATGTTTGGAAATAAAATATCAAGAAGAAGAAGACGATAACTGTGCAGTCAATGCATGGACAATAACAAGTAAACAATACGAGACTGAAAAAGATAAACATAAATGGATTGGAAAAGTTGAAAATGGAAAGAAAATGATAAAATGGTAAAAACAAAGTACAAAGTAAATGGTAAACATGTAACCGCGCTCATATTTCCTGCGACACTATTCATGAAGAGGTAGACTTGCCACAAGTCGACCACTTTTGGGTGGCCACTTTTGGGCAGTGAGCTAACAAGTCTGGAGCGGTCGACTTGTTTCACTTACAGAACTTAAATCAGAAAAGCTATTCTAAATAGCAAACGTGATTACCATACGTCACATAATCACAATAAGGTCGTTTGAATATGTGTTTATTACCGAGATTGATGACACTCCCCAATTACACCCCCGTTCAAAAATCCACTTGTAGATTTGGCGGGTCGCAAGTAGGACAAGTCCTTCCCAGCGGAGAAGCAAATGACGAAAAAGAAGACCGGGAAGGACTTGTAGCAAGCGTAATAAAGAGGATTCTTTGCATGAAAAGAATGAATCCTCAGTTTGACAGACTAAAACACACTTTCATAGGATTCTAACTTGTTTCTATGAAGGAATACCTCCCTCCAAACGAACAGTATATTGCGAGATATGCAAGTAGTCAATATAAAAATAATATAAACAAACACACAAATTTTCTTTTTTAAAAAAACAAAGAAGAAGAAGGTATTCTCACCGTTTGTAAATTGTTCTTGGCTTCTTCGACTTCATCCGAAACATTTTCAAAATTCATGAATCGCTGTCCTTTGATCTTTTTCATGTGATCTTTGATTCTTCGCTCAAGTTCACGGTCATTTAGAACCCTATGAACGTTGAGACATAATCAACGAGAACTATTGGTTAATATTCCTCATAACCCATTTTTTATTTTTTGCCCAAAAATGTATTGTATCATTATAACAGGGCAATGGAGAAAACCTATCAGAAATGAACTTTGTCTTTAATTTTTTAACTGCGCCTGATCTTGAAGTAATATTTCTCAAACTTATTAATAATTCATGAGAAAAATGCAAAGGAAATCAGTACCGAGACGGCGTTTGGATAGGTGGTCTTAATTAGCATAAAATTTCGACAGCTTTAAACGCGATTTTCTCCTCAAATACAGATTCGTTTGAGAAGCCGTATCATACACGAGAAGGAGTGTTTGATATTATTTTCAAACACCAAGAAGCGAGTAGAAAAACAAGAAGATAGCCAAGGCTTTTTAACGAACTTCGACGTTAAAGATCAAGCACGACTTTCGAGTGTATGATACGGCGTCTCAAACGAATCTATATTTAAGGAGAAAATCGGGTTAAAAGTCGTTGAAATTTTACGCTTAATAAGTTTACACATCTAAACCAACGTCTTGGTAGTGGTCTCCTTTGTATTTTCCTAATGAATTATTAATGATTTGAGAAGTCTAAACCTTGAATTCAGTAACGATTTATAAGACTAAAACAGTGCCAGAAATCAGTGCCAGGACAGAGGTTTAGAGATGTGAACTTGATTAGCGTAAAATTTTGGCAATTGCAGCTTGATTTTCTTTTAAAATTGACCTTTTTAAGAAGCTAAATCAAACACACGAAAGAGTTATACGTCCTTGGCCCAAACACCAAGAATTATGTCAAAAAAAACTCACCTTCTCCTCTTTTGTTTTCTAAACAACAAGAAGTGTTTCCGATGAAACACTCATTCGTGTTTCAATTACTACAAATTAATTCACTCTCAACTGAGAGATCCGAACTTACTTCTTACTTAGTTCCTTATCGCTCATCCCCAGCAGTTCTTGCAAACGCTTATTGTACTCATTTTCTTTTCTCTGTGAAACAAAAAGATGAACTCAATTGGCTAAAACCCACTAAGGCGTATCAGCTAATCTTCGGAAAATTTGCTGTTACCATTGCTGCAGCAATTATTTTGTTTGACCGAATCATTTAAAACACGAGAAATCTGATTTTCAGTTATTCCTTTTTCACTTCATGTAGAGCATTATCTTGTACAACACGAGCTTGGCTAATTAAATACATTTTAAGAACTACTTGAGCCGAAAATATTTCAAGGTTAACTGAACATCGTTATTAAATCAAAGTACGAGCTCAGAAACATTGAGACACCATTGGTTCTGAAAATTTTTAGAATAAAATTAAGTGCTCTTTTATTGCAGATATTTATAGTTACGTGTTTTAAGAAGTCGCTTCTTATTCCTAATACCTGTTTGCTTTTGAAATCACCTTTAGCCTCCGATTCTTCTATTGCAAACGGCGACGGAATCTTCACTGAAAAATTTCAACATCTATATATTAACTCATTGCGGTCCGAGGATGGTTAAAAAATTTATTATTAAATTTGATGATACGGTTCGTTGCGCAGCAACGAACAGTGACGTATTACGCAAGCGAAAAATCTCTTTTCCGACTCAATTTTTGATGCACATTTCAAAAAACTTAGTTTCGAGTCGAAATTCAAATAGCAAGTAGGTGAAAATTGCAAACGTTTTTCATAGTTCACTAAAGACTTGTATTTGAGGAGTAGGACCGCTAAAAATTAATAGAAAATTAACTGTTACATAATTCATAAATATAATTAAATCAACTAAATTATCGGTAAATCAACTTACCTTTAGTAATGCCTTTCCTTATTACTTCGTATTGTTTTTGTTGTTGTAACTTTCGTGCGGCTTGTCGCCAATCATCGACGGCCACTTTGTTTCTAAAATCAGCAAATCACGAGGGTTAGACATTAATAGAATACTGTATTGTATTTTATACATAGAATTGTTTGTTTCACACTTTTGAACGGCCATCTCATCGTCAATTTAAATTAGGATTTCGCACTTCAACTGGAACCATGAACTGCGGAGTTACGTAGTCCTTGGTGTCCCTATGTAAATATGAGGTCCCCAGTGCTAAGGCGGTTATTACAAAAAAAAACAAGACAAACGAGAGAATGACGTAACGTAATGAAACAAAAGACAAACGGTAAGAGATATTTCAACATTTTACTGCCATTAAAAGCTCTATAATATTGACACAACTTTGTCGTCATAAGAAGTTTACAGAACAACAAAAATTTTCCAAATAAACTCCATCTGTTCAGCACCACTACAAGTTATTTCCACCAGGTGGGAGGAAAACCGGAACGGGTAAGAGAAACCTTCGTGAGAAACCATCGTTTCTCCTGCTTTGTCCCCATTTTCCCTGTGCATCCCTGTGGAGCGGAAGAAATCTCTGGCAACTAGAGTAAAGCCAAGAACATTCCATGCAAAATTGCAGCAATTACTAACTTTGAAGTTGTCACTCAAGATGGCGGCTTTGATGTCAGCAGGAAGAGCTCAATAGCTACATCTATTTTCATGTTTCGCCATTTTGAAATGTTTTCCCCGTGTATGTTATTGACCATTTCACGTAAAATATTGCAAGAAATTTCGCACCGTTTGTCCGCTGCTTAAGTTTCACCTTACTTTACGTTTCTTATTATAATGCATTACTTGATCCGCTGCTGTAGGGCAGCTTCTTTTTGATTTAAAGAAGCGGTTCTTCTCAGTCGTTTTTCTCTTCTCACTCTAGCTTGTTTCAGGGAAGTGGCTGAGGACGGCGTGTATGAATCTAGGAGCACCTTCGAGTGCGTCGGCTGGTGTGGCTGCCCCGTTTTCTTGGGTTGTTTCTCAAGGCTCGCTCTCCTTCGAGGCAAGCCGTTCAACGTTTCTGTTACACCGGATGAAATTCGTAGTTTATCGTACTGATATCG
Source organism: Nanipora kamurai (assembly GCA_036872915.1). Classification (NCBI taxonomy): domain Eukaryota; kingdom Metazoa; phylum Cnidaria; class Anthozoa; order Scleralcyonacea; family Helioporidae; genus Nanipora; species Nanipora kamurai. The sequence continues at coordinate 416,608 of JBAHVQ010000401.1, read as the reverse complement.
GAGATGATCAACCCTCTCCGGAGGTTGGTGGAATGTAGCTGGCGTGTTCAGGGGCTCGGGGAAGTCGGCATACTTGGTTAGTCGTTTAAGTAAACGAGCTTTATAACCTGGGAGAAATAACAGCGAAATACTGTTAGAAACAATAGCACAAAAAATTTCCATGGCTTGGCCAGAGGTATAATACACAGCAAAGGTTGAAGGAATTGAAATCGTTCTGGCAATGACAAGCACTGCCATCATTCTCCGTGATACATGGTAATTCGTCATTTAGGATAAATTACAGTCTTCCCATTCGGTTTAACCCGCCAAGGCATAATAAAAATGTATTTATATATTCAATATATATATTTATATATATATATATTCAAGGCATAATAAAAATGTATTTATATATTCAATATATATATTTATATATACTCAAGGCATAATCAAAATGTATGTACATTTTACTATGATTCTTTTCTTACCTAAATAAATTAAAATGACATGTGGAAACTGAGTGATACTTTACCATGGATTTACTAGATAACAGATTCATCCTTAGTACCATTTGCAAGCTACCGTTAGGCATGCGGCTTCAAACAAGCTTGTTTACGTTTTCAGACGTGTATGTTTGCCAAGACATCATTCAAGTTTTTGACCGGATTTTGACAGGTGTCCTTCCTTTGTCCTAAGCGTTGGGAGCAAGATTCAATAGTCAACGTTTCTTTGCAAAACATCAAACATCACTAACATTCGTGTATAGAGCTACACGCCTAAAGTTAGCCTGCAAATGGTAGTACAAATTTTAATGTCTCACAAAGCTTATCATTTCATAGTTTTGTAAAATATGAAGCGTTCTGTGTACAAATAATCAAAGTAAAATGTTTAAGCCACCAATTTTTTTTTCCACGGCGGATTTAAAAACAGAACCCTTTCGTTTGCAGATAAAAAAGGTTTACAGTTTATATTCCCTTACGAAAATTCCACGTTTCTTTAGACATGTGATTTCATGTGATCACATGGGAAAAAAATTAAGATGTTTCAATCTCACATTTGAAAATTTTTTACATGTGCTTTTTCACGCATATTTTCACATATTAATAATTCACGAGAATTTCATGTTTTCCTTAATGTTTGCAATTATTAATGAATATTTTGTGTAACATATAAAATATGAATGGCCGTCGTTTATGGTATTGACTATGGCTCACTTTGTAAGCCAACACGTCGGTCGGTTATATCCTGCATGCAGTAAGTTAGAATCCTGTTCGAAATCTCGCAAACACTGTCTTAGAGTGAGACGCCCGTAGCAAAAGTGCTGAAAAATCAACTAAAAAGAAACTTCTTTAATCTTCTTTGATATTTATTCAACCGTCCAAAAATATATTATCATTAAAAACTCCTTGGGTACAACTACAATATATTCCGTTTCGTTCAAAAAAACTGTACAATGGATGAAAAACTATACAAAAAATTATTTGACGGACAAATATTGGTATTTATGACATTTGAAACGCTTCCTAATTAGTGACGACAATCGTTCCACTAAAATTATTAATAATTATTCCAATCATGGCGGAATATCAAGAAAAATAATTTAACTTATTATCGAATTAACTAATTTAATCGACTTTAACTTATTTAGTTTAATCATTCACAATCTTTTCATTGGAGTGAAACGTAAAAATGACTTTTACGTTCTACTCCGACGAAGGGCCTTTGCTCGAAACGTCAGTTTAACCATTTTAAGTTCCAGCAGCTTCCCAAATCTTTTGATTATCTACAAAGCCGTTCAATATTGCCGACGCAGCAATCTACTTTTATGTCATGTAAGTTAATCCAATCGTTGTTACCTACAGCCGCATTATTCCGCTCTTTCCACAATTTGTCTTATCCTGATGGCCGTTCTCGGCGACAGTCGCCCGTCTGTCTGTATTTCAAATTTACAAAGAATATTTTCGAGAGGGACCTTTCTCAGGTAAGGACTACTCCTGCTCATCATCGGTCGAAAAAAACCATCATAGGAACCGATGTAATAATGAACAAGCACGAGATTTCTATCGTCCGCCTCGGCAACCACTTTCCCAACACAAGGCTGCCCCTTGATAAAGTGTTTCTCTGAGACCTTGATGGCTACCATGTCTCCAACGAATACACTAAAACTAGCATTTACTTTCACGGGATTTTCAGCCTGGGGAGCAATATCAGAGCTCGCGCCAGTGTTCTGAGGTGAAGTCAATGGAGGGAGGTTGTCATTCGCAGCTTCCTTTTCAGTATCCATCACTTTCTTAACTTTTTTTGGAGATCTCTTTTTCCTGATTTTGATCTTTTTCAGCGTTTCCGAAATTTTCTCGTCCCGACTGGGCTCCTCGTCATTCGGTACATCTGTAGAGACTTTTTTCAAAGAAATGTTTGCCTTTTTCTCACCATTTTGCGCCCTTCGCCGGCTTCGGCGTTTGTGCGGGGAAATTTCCACGGTTTCGTTCAACGACGGCATGGACACATCCCATGATGTTCGGTGGAGTGGTTCAAATTTCTTTACTGCCTGTCCCTGTACTGATTCTCCTTCGTCCGAGACGTCGGGGTTACTTCGACGAACGATCGTCGCATTCCGTACAATCGGAGGTAATTTGAACCCAGATATTCTTCGAGCGTTATCTTCTACAGTGGACCGCTCTGGTCCCGCAGAATGGTCTGGGCTTGGGTATCGGTTAAGAGAAAGGTCTACACCTACATGACGAGAACGGAACGAAGGATATCAGATTAACAAGGGAACATTTTTAGGAAAAATACGAAGATTTTTTTTTGAAGTTTTCTTTTTAAATATGTCATGATATTCCCAAACTAACAATTTCAGGTCTAAGATGAAAATTACAGTAGACAATAACCTTCGTTCCATTCTCGTGAAAAAATGGCAATCAAGAAGCTCCCAGGACGGAATGCAGAAAAATGTTTAGCAACTAGGATTATTATTATTATTATTACAATCATTATTACCATTATCTATTATTCTTACTATGATTATTAACTTAATTATCACTATTAATATTAATACTATTATTATTACAATTATCACTATTTTTACAATTATACTATTATTACCATTATTATTATTATTACTATTACTATTAATATTATTATTATTATTATTATTATTATTATTATTATTATTATTATTATCATTACAGGGATTCTACTTGTTGCACTATAATCACTATCAAATCACTGCCATCATTTCTATTATTGAATTTTAAATTCTTAATCCTGAACACGAACTCAGTTGACGTGGGAGCTCGGTAAATCTCAGATGACTAGTGGACCTTCGTCAAGCTCGTTTTCTCACAAAAACGATTTCTGAGCCCTAGCTCACCATCTGAGGCGTGGTAGCTCAATGGTTAGAGCATCTCACCGGTCATCAGAAGGTTGCGGGTTCGATTCCCGTCTAGGGCTCAAAAATCATTTTTCTGAGAGAACGAGCTTGATGAACATCCACTTGTCATTGATTTTCAAAGTATTCTGTTGGGTCCCAAAGAAATCCCTAGGAAAAAGTAAGCAAACTACCAAAATTCATATCTCAACTTACCAGACATATAATCCACATCTTCTGATTCTGAGTCGCTAGAGACAGTGTCTGGACATTTTTCTGTGGCAAAAACAGGCACAAACTAATAAATAACTAATCAGAAAAATTCAGTCCACTCCCAACTTCCTCTCCACAATAGCTTAACTCCATTCTGTTCAAGAACAAGTGTTAGAGTCCACTGTATTGAACAAATGACAACATAAATTCAGCTTCCTATTTAAAAAGCAATTTTCAAGAACATCAATTGCATCCTCTACTATTCATGTACCATACCATACCACACCACATTTCACTATAACACAATATCATTACCATAGCTTACAATGCTATACAATACCATAAATAATACAATACCATTACTATACCATTACTATTACCATACCATATTATACCAAATCATCACTATATCATGCCTTACTATATCATATTATACTAAACAATATCATATTATACTACACCACGCTATCATCATTACTGTTACTACACCATACCTTACCATACTTACCTTACCATATCATGTTACCATAAGCATTACCATACCATATCATGCCTTAACATAACCATTACCATGCCATATCATGCCTAATCATATCCATTACTAAACCAGTACTATACCATTACCAAACCATAACATGCCAATTGCCATACCACACCATAGCTTAACATGCCTTACCATGCCATATCATACCATACACACTTAACCACGCCATATAATACCACACCATACCATAACACACCACAGATATACCATACCATACCCTACCTGTCCAATCTGTTTTTTCACTCATTTCTCTTAAAAACTTCAAAACTTCCTAATGAATGAAATTCAACATAACATATAAAACATTGAGAACATTTTGAACAGCTATTAAAAATCATTTTTATATTGTTATCAGAAAGACGTTCCATAAAAAGATGAGAGGATAGTCAGCACAGCTAGAGAACAGCCACGTCATGGGTAGTCCATGTCCATTCATACAGAAAATGGCAAGAAGATTTGAAGTTACAAAGGGAAATTAATTTTTAGAAGATTTTTTATTGTTGAAGATTCAAATTTTTGTAACCTTTCATGACCATACCACCTCTTAAGATTCAGTAAAATACATGTAGCAGGCCTAACACAAAATCAAAAATTTACAGAAAATCACTGAAATTAGTATAGACTTAGGTTGAACCTCCAGTTCATAATTATTACTTTTAAAATACCTGAGTGCCTTTCTTGACAACATGAGGAGGAGGGAATTCAAGAGGGTTGCCTGACAAATTTAAACCACAAAGAGACTTTGCCATTCCTTGAAAAAATAAATCAAAATAAAAAATTTACAAAAAAAATAAAAGCTGCACTAAAATATAGTTAATCTTATCTAAGCTGTGCTATCTCAGGGGTCAAGGATCCCAGGGTATGAGAATTTGGATCTCTCATCCTAATTTCTTACTTTAGTATACCCTCACATTATTTGGTTAGGGTGGTGATTCAAACCCTGATGGGGAGGGGAATTTGGTCCCATTCCAGGACAGATCAAATTAATATTTGAAGCCCCATAAAAAACATGCATCCCATAAAAAACGTGTTAAGTTTAACCAGTTTAAATAGTAAAAAAATGTCACCAAGATGTACTCTTTAGTAATTCTTCTTTAAGAACCCTGGAAGTGTGACTGGAAGGTACACATACATATTACATCTAGCATTTCTAAATTTGGTAAATCTAGATGTAATTTTGGTGTTAATATTTAGTGACTGAAAGGTAAACTTGCCAATCTGGTCCCACAGCAAGTTACATGCAAAGCACCCTGGCTATCTACAAGTCTGCAAATATGGAGCAATTTTTGGAAATATATAGGGTAAATGCAAATTAATTTTGAGCCTCAGTATCTACCCCAGAATGTGATGCAAGGGTTCTCATTAAACTAACATAATAAAATTATCTCATAGACATACCTAGTTCACATGGCAAGTGAGTCAATAAATTGGCTTCCAATAATAAGCTACGAAGAGATCTACAAGATGAAAAATTGCACAGTAGTTTTGGATAGTAGAGTTGAAAGGTTCCAGAGCAAACTGAAACACACAATTAAAAACATTGGTTTCATATCGAATTTTTGAGTAAGTGATTACAAATACCTGTGTCTTCCAACTGAGACAGGTAAGGTACTTAGTCTATTATTCCTTAAATCCAACCATTTTAAGCTCGTTAGCTTCTCAAAGAACTCTTCGGGTAAAGCTGTGAGATAGTTTCCTTCAAGGTGAAGCGACTATAATCAAAGAACAAGTTATCGAGAGAAACTGGATGATTTCCAAACTTAGATAACATCTGTTAATTTTCAGCCATTCGTCACTAAACGTACCTCTAAATGCTTTAAATTCAATATCTCCTTCGGTATTTCGTATAGTCCCTTTCTACCAAGGTCCAATGTCTCGCTACGCAGTGCTGCAGCACTGTTTATAATTTCATTTACTACGCTTTCTTCCTCGCCAACCGCCATCTTTGCAATACTGATTCTGTTACTATGGTTACAACTGGCAACGCAAGGGGACCCGTTTTGTTTTTAAATAAGATTTTAATTTTATTTTGGGATGGCCTAACCTGTGTACAGCCTGAATTACACCTGCAAACGTCATCATACATAAAATGAGGAATGATTGGTTGATAATATTGAGCAAAACACTTTTTTTTGTTCTTTTGCTGCCGTTGTCCTATAAATAGCGGACGCTGAGCGTTAGGCCAGAATTACTCTTAGATGGGCAGAAATATGCGTTCCATTTTGCCTATTATAGCCTGAAAGTTTCTCTGGGGAGATCTCCCAGACCTCAGATAACCTGAAAATGGAGGCCGGAGAGGTGTTAACCTCGACCTTGTGCCCGGGCGCCACAAACTCTCGCGATGCCACTGGTTTGAAGGAACAGTTTCCTAAATAATTTCACAAAATAAACTTCAAAATTCTAATGTATTGTGTTCTGCGCGGAGGCAAATGATATGCCAGTCATAGATCATGTCCCAAAACAGAAATAATTTCTAGGTGGATACCTACAAAGTAGACTTGTAGATAATCAAAAGGTTTGGGAAACTGCCGGAACTTAATAAGAATGGAGAAACTGACGTTTCGAGCGAAGACCCTTCGTCGGATGTTTCACTCCGACGTTTCTCCATTCTTAAGTTCCAGCAGTTTCCCAAACCTTTTGATTATCTACCAGCCGTTCAATATTGCCAACGCAGCACTCTACTTTTATACAAAGTAGATTTCCTTTTCCCGAGGTACATTCCGTGTAGTAACTTTACTACATGCAAAACACATGTACAAATAATAATTCGGTTTTTAAAACGGTGTCACCTCTACTTTAATAGAGCACAATATTTTACAATTTTTCCAGAATTAACTTCCCTAGTCAAGATAATAAGAAAACACAAGAGCTAGATTACGAGTTCATTTATTCAATTAAGTTTACAAAAAAGTAATTCATGAAGAGGAACAACCTTTACGTAAAAACACGAAAACAATTTACCAAACTTTTCACGGTTAAAAAGAACAAAGAAAAACAGAGCATTTACCTTGATTAATATTCGACTACAAAAATATTTCAAGACTAAATTAATGAGTGTTAATTATTACAGTGGACATTTTACACACAGTTTCTTCAACGCACCATCAACCATACAGGTGTATGCATAGCGCAGTAGCCTGCAATACACTTCTGACCAATACAGCTGTTATCATCTGCGAAGAGGTAGAAATTTGTGCCGTCTTGTGAGTTCCACAAGTTCAACCATTTATCAGAGTCCGAAAAGAGTTCGGTTACACCGCCTTCCGAGGATTTGAAGACCAATTTGTCGATGGAGTAGAAGAAAACTGAAGGCGTTCGCCCTCCCATGTTCACCGAGGGACTAAACTTGTAGAAGCCGTCTACTTTAATGCCAGAGTTTGGAGTTATAACCCATTTACCCATGAGGAAGTTTTCAAAACCATTCTTCCCCCGCCCAGGACTTCCACCCTCGCGGCTATAAATGACCCGTATATTGTTGTTGTCGTTAAAACGGAACATAACTTCTTTCCATTTTTTCATGTCCGGATGGATGTGACTGCAGGCGTCGCTGTGCAACGTCGACGCGGCTTTCTCGTTAAATTTGTCACAAATCAATTTGGCCTTCTGGGATTTTTTCGTGGAGACTAGGGTCCAGCCACCACCTTGCGTAGTCATGTCGCAAAACGCCTGAAATGAGTCGTCAGTTGACCCCCCGTTCGGGTCGATCCAATATAGATCACTACCATGGCTGTGACCTGAAAAAGACGGCAGCAGCAACACCTGGTTTAGCTTCTCCGTTAATCGCTAAGGCGCTTTCACACGACAAATTAAAGTTTGCAAACATCAGTTGGTAAACCCAACTACAATAACTAAAGTTATTTTACAACGATTTAGCAACAATTACTATCTTAAAATTAGATACAGATATCAATAATCACCGAAAAGATGATTATGTGACCGCGTCTTAAATTGCCCTAGAGTTTTAGATGTAATAGTGTTATTTGGATGTTTGTTCCAGTCTTCAGTAAATAAACAATTCGATGTTAATAGTCCTTTATTACTAAAGGAACAGGTTGTCATAAATTAGTCGTGGGTCAAGTGTTTCCTTAGAAAGTGACTTCACGGATCAAGTATTTCTTTTCAAATACCCATATCAATAATCCGGTAAAAGGCAAGAATTTACCGCATCTTCCTGCGCGAATGCGCGTGGTTCCCGCGGGATTTTTGATAGGAGTATTATTCCTGCTGGGAAATTTTGCTGATCAAACTGTGGAACGGCATGGACTCAGAAAAACTCTGAGCTCCAGACGGGACTCGAACCCGCAAACTTCTGATTGCTAGCCAGACGCTCTAACCATTGAGCCACTAGCACTGGGATGGCAGAGCAAGGTTACTTACGGTATTTAAACCTGGGACGAGCCAGTCGGCAATAACTTGCTGCACTGCAAAATGTTAGACCTCCCTGAACTTAAATTATCTAAATCTCCACGAGATTGCGGTGCTGTGGGAACCCTTACCCGATTCCAGAATATCTCGACATGACTTTCCAGGTTGATGTTTCAGTCTACCTTTGCCTTCTAACGTTACTGTCAACCACTCTTCACCATTACATAATTGCACCACTCTAAACGTTCTGTTATAACGAATTGTGCCCGCTGTATACATGTCACATATGGCATAAGACTCTCCCAGCCGGAGGGTACTTCCTGGTCCGATCCCTGCAGGTCCTTGCTTTCCTGGCTGTCCCACAATTCCCTGAATAAACCAAAGAAAACTGAGGTAATGTGATGACAGTAAAGTGTTGCGCATGCAGCTTTTAACAAGGTGTAGAAAACCAAAAGAGTTAGGGAACTGGCAAGCGAAACGATTTGACCGAAGGCTTTTCGTCGGAGCGAAAGTTTATTTACTTCTAAGCTTCGGCAAAGCTAACGCAAATCGGATATATCGCGCAAATCCTTCAAATAAGGATACGTAAAGGCAGATCCGATCTTAACTTATTGTTGGAGACTGTCACTTATTGATTGATAATTAACACATTGAAAAGAATTATCAGCCATTGATGTTACGTCACTCACTTGAGGTCCCGGTGGTCCTGGAGGTCCAGCTGGTCCCTGTATGGAAACAGACGAATTGATTAAATATTGCCAGTTGAACCAGCAATGTGTCAACTTTTACTCGGCTCCATACCAAAATTACTATTCTCACTTAACAACGAAACGAAAATTTTGTAAATCAAATGTGCTTCAGCAACCGACTTTTCAATTTCAACTGAATTCTACTGTTAAACAATGACAATTTATAAGTTTAAATAACACAAAAAATCATCAGAGAAAGATGTATTTTCTTGTATCTCACACTCTAGACCCTCCTAGAGAGCCACTTCACTATATAATTCAAGTCTCCTCTTATGAAAACCCCTGGCGCGCCGTTGTAACCGAAGGAGCCTCAAACTTCGAGTAGCAAGCATGGGAAGTTCAACGGCAGGAAACTTTAGAAACGCCAAGAAAACTAATTACAGGTTGAGCAGCACTGATTATAATTGGTTCTGGCTGTCTTTTGAAACCATGTTTCCCCAAGTTGGAGTAGTTAGCTTCTTAACCTTCAATTATCAGCAATGATCATGTGAAAAATTGACCCCATTAACCTGAAGGTAGTTTATATAATTGCATACAAATGATCCAATGTATCACACAAAAAAACACAGAAACGACAGGCATTTTCGATCAAAAGGTTTCAGATGTGATGGCTGGACGTAAAATTAGGGTCCTACATTTTGTATAAAAAAGTTTGAGGTAAAATTAACATTCAATATATACCTCGCGAATGAGACTGAATTCATGTACTGACTTGTTGAAGTGGTCTTACACAAAAGAAAAATATTAAGATTTTAGAAACAGACCTCCTAGTGCCAAATAAGAGCAGAATGTTGTTATAAATGCAGTTAAGGTTATTTTGGTGCGACGTTGCACACTTGAGATCGTATTGAGTTGTACTGGGTGGAAGGACTGAACGTTCTTCCTTGTGCCAAGCTGGAATTATCTTCGTATTTGACCTGATTTTACAACACATAATATTACATTCATCATAAGATAGGTTTTCAATAGACTCCCTCTTAACTCCTTCACTGCCACATCTCTTCCTCTGATGAGTAAAATAGTATGGCGCTAGCCAGAGTAAAATATTAAAAGTCCTCAATGGCAGGGAAGGAGTTAAAAAGCAGCAGACGAATGGATGTTACATTCCGGTTACAGCTGTTTTTCCATTGATCGCAAAAATCAATAAAAAACTATACTTTAGACGTCTCTCCCACTTTGATATCAATTACCATTAAATTTTCGGATAATTTTAGAGAAAACTTTAACATCTAAAGTTTTAGTTCATCATTAATTATAGATTTTCTTGGTTACCAAAGGAGCACATACACAATTTTTCTTGTAGCAATTTCACGTCCGAGAATACAAAGAGTTCTAGTTTACCAACACGTTCTGGTTTATTAAGCTATGTCACCAAAGCCTTCGATGAATGTCTCAATTTGCACTCGTGACTGGAATAAGCTTTTCTAGTTTAAACCAAAAGTAAATGGTTTGTTGAAAGGTTTTATGTGATCAAACTTTCAGATTACTACTAATACCCAATTCTACTTCCTGCATCGAAAATCACTGGAACTGCGTGAAAGCTCAGGATATATTGATAGTATTGAAAATTGACTGACCAGTATTGTGAGACTAGAAAACAACTTCAAAAATTCTACATACCGTTGCACCATCTTTTCCATTGAGCCCATTCCTTCCGTTTTCTCCATTTTTGCAATTACACAACGCGCTGCCGTATTTCATGAACTAAAAATATAATACACCGAAGATGGACCAAGCCAGCAACATAGCAAGATAAAAAACAAGAGTTTTAAAAACTTGACATAGCGAACGGTGTACGAAACTAAAAGATCAATGAAGTTGAAGGGTCCTTCTGAACGACTGGCTCGATGGTAGAAATGTTAGGGAGAGGAAAAACCATTGATTTCTCCAAAGCCAATGGCTCTTAATTTCAGATGACTTTAAGGGAAATTCTGAGGATATTACTAAAATTTTTGATTTTGATAAATGTGAAGGATTCAGAAAAGTTCTAACCTACGCGGTTTTAATGGAGGTGATAAATGAAAATATACTGAAGACAGGATTAGATAAATACAAGTTAGTGAAACTGGTTCCAACAACCGGTAGCAACTGGTTTCAGTCTAGCGTGCGCGCGGGGCACCCAGGTTACTTCGGAATTACCCAAGTGATGTACAGATTCTCAAATGTTCGTCGAACGTCTGTGAATCAGCAATAAGGACAAATGAACAACACGGACAAATAAATTACAAACAAGTTTTCTTTTATAGAAGTGATAACAAAGTCTAGCAATTGACCATCAAGGATGCTCTGTTCCCGAGACATTTCTTCCAACCTCAAATACAGCCATCAATTCAAGAAACAGTGCCAGACTGTAACTGCTTCCATACAATCCTGACGTCATCATGGCAGTATCAAAACTTTTTTGGCCAAATGCGAAAGTTGTAAAAAACAGAGGAGAGACCAAAACTTATTTGATATAATGTGAATGCATCGTGAAAGTGAGAAGAACTACTCTGTACCGACAAATTAAGATTTTCTGACCTCGGAACAAAAACGGGCACAATTTTTTTCGTGCCAGAAGATACTGTCCAATAAAGAATAGGGCCAGATAATTAGTTGGGTCAATTGTTCGTTAATTTCTCCTTTGATGTGTACGTCGACTTGTTTAGGACTCAAGCCAAGTTTTTATTTCCTAGTGTGGACAGTCCCTGCAGGTTCCGTAATCAGTAGAGTTGGAAAAAGCCTTGAAGAACCGCAAGCCCATTATCTTCAGAAACCTGATAATGTAAACAACTTTCTCTGCGCCAATGAACGCAGGTCAAAGGAGAGACCAGAACCCCACTGATACAGACAAGTCCTCTGCAGGCAAAAAAATGTTTTCATTTACATGGCGTTCGTAAAACGGTGGGATAAGTTAAGAGAATGTGTGTGAGGAGGATCCAGAAATAACACTGTCCATAGCGATCAGCGGGTGTCAGTAAAAGAAGGTTTTCACCAAACCGCATGTTTACTTCAAATTACCATTGGAAGCCAGGAATGCTCGCGAGAATGTCTCCACAATAAAACAAAGATAAATTGTCTTTGACAAAACAGACTTTTTCGCTTCCCCCACCAAGATCGTACGAAGAAATATTTTAATTAATTTACTCGTTTATTTTAAGCTGAATTATTTGTTTTAATTAACTGCCTTTTATCTTCCAATCAATTTCCGGTACTCTGAAGCGTGTCTGGACAGCCAAGGCGGAACCTGAATTCTTTGGTGTTGGTGTTGCAAACCAACTGGGTTTTAAACACCATGGTAATACTGACAACGAAAAAAAGATAAGTTATCACAACGTTAAGTTGAATAATTGGATGGATATGGGATATTTTAGCACAGGACGAACCATGTTCTGCAAGTTATGTTATGTAAGCATTTACAAATTACGTTAATTTATCTATAGCTGAAACGGAACATGCACGGACTTGTCCGGTTTTGGCATTTCGACACTCAAATCGTAAACCGATTTACCTAAAACATTTCATGAAGTACCGTCTTCGTTACAAGTTCTGTAAACATTATTATCCTTAATCAGACTCTTAAAAATGAAACCTGGATTAAACACTGTTTTGAAATGGGCTCTATTTCATTACTAAGTAAACTACGTCATTGTATTGCAAGAATTATTAGCATACTGACGTATCGGATACTTCCAGAAACACATTGCACATTTGAAGAATCTGATTTAAAAAAACTGTTTCTTTATTGATGGTGTGTATGCGGAAACTTTCCGTACTAAGTGTAAACTTGTGATTGAAAAAATACAAGTTAAAAATACGCGAAGGAACTTAAGTCTTTCAACACATGGAACACCACAAGATTAACCAAGAACATTAATTGAAAGCAATCCTCTTTCATTCTCAGATTCAAAAAATTATCTTCCTTTTCCCTGTAAAAAAAAATCGTCAGATAGATCCCGATAAATCTATTCTTCATTAATTAAATCACTTCGATTCGCCTTCGTTTAAAGAGGAAACTATTTGAGAAATTTTAATTCACCGTCAGCTCCAGAAAACAATAGCTATTTGGACATGGAGAATTTAAATATGCTTTTCGTGTCATTATATTATTTTATTTCGTATAGGAAAATAGGGGGAAGATATAAAAATATCACTGAGGTATTCAAAAAAGACATTACCATCTAGTTTGAAACTAAAATACTTTTCAAGGCGCGTGCATATAAATCCAATAAGTAGGAATATATGCTAAGTGGTAAAACCTAGTTATTTGTTTGTTTAGAGCTAAACAGGCCATCTTTGACTTGTATGTGATTCTTGAATGGAAGACCTAGAGATAAAGATTTTGAATAAATTTTTCAAGCACCCTTACCGAATCAAATAACGCACTGCATTTGTCTCCTCCAAGTTGTTTTAACTCAGTCTTTACATTCCCGAGCTTCTTTGTATTGTCACCCCAACTTTGAGTCACTGACCAACTTACCAAAAGCACAAAAAATAAGCTTGGCAATCTAGCCATCTTTTCAGCTGTGGTTCAACGCTCTGCTCTCCGCTATCGTCAATCGTAAACTGTAAAATATCTCCTTTAATCTTTCGACAACGTGATGACGTTGGTCAAAAAAACTCGCCAGACACCAATAAGGTTACGAGGTTCCATATTGACAACCAGGATGAAGTCGTGGTCATTAACGCGTAAAACCGCGGGGTGTACACGCACCTTGGATACACCATTTTTGTTCAACACTTCCGGAATGGAAATCATCTTTGGCCGTGTCATACTTCAACCTGAATTTCCAGGCGAAAAAGGACCTGGACTACCAGAATATATTTCAGAAGAATTACTCCAACTAACCTTTGTACAGTCTGCGGTAGTTAACCCAAGAAGAAAAGACAGTGGGATGGCAGGCAGGAGAGCGAAGAATGAGAAAATAGACCTTTCTAATAGTTTGCACCTCACTAGAAGAACAACCGTACCCTCATTTATACGTGTTATGTAACAATATATCATGTCATTCATATTGACTGCTGAACAGTGGTTTACTTTGCGCGGGCACACCTTTGAAAAAGGCGGAAATTAAATGCACGGATCGATTCTAAAGAATACTTTTATGATTATGTGATATAATGAACTCGAAAGAGTATTTAGAAGACTTTTTTTGTCCTGACATCTGTGTTCTTCATGACAAAGCACATCTACGATGCCATTTTAAATTTCTTTCAAATAGTTTAGTATTTCAAGGTTACACCTTGTTTCGCTTGGTTCGGTTTTATTGCAGTGTTTTGTTAAATTTGAAAAGCAAAAACAAAAAAATATACATCAATATTTATCCAATTCATTAATAATTCATAAAGCAAAAAGAAAAGAAAATGAATGTTTAATCAATATTATAAATATGATGAATATTTAATCAATATTATAAATATTATAATATACTAGTGGCTGTATCACATTCACTCAAATAGAGTTTTTTCCCCCGAGTTGACAACACCAGCGCTCATGTTGAAAATACTACATAAAATCTACGTTTATTTTTGTCTGTGACTTGAGAAATGATTGAGGGAGCACAACTGCCAAAAATTAAGGCCAACTCTACAACAAGATATGAAAGCATATTTGTTCCACGATCAAAAATATTCATTCCATCAACCTTAACAATTTGCATCGTCTGAGCCCGAAATCCAGAAAGATTGTTCTTGTTTTTGTTCTTCTTCTATAGCTTCGGCCAAGACTTGTGAAAGTCTTATTCCTTTTGCTCTACCGTACGGGACAAGCTTGCATTTATTACGGACATCTGGTACAGATGGGTTTTCCAGGATCGCTTCGACGGTCCGCAAAAACAGTTTCGCTTGTTCATCACGGTCTTCCGCGCTAAGTTTGGCATCAAGAGAATGACTCATGTCATACATTGAGCACAGCGGTGTTGCATATTCAGCAAGAACATGGTGACTCTCGGTTCCAGTTCGCACTTCGTATACTACATTTCGATAAGAGCGCTTAGCAATACCAGCTCGCTGAACGTCGTATTCAATAGCACCATCCCGGGCTACCTCAATGGCTTCATCTTCTTCGCCTAGGTTACCGTAAGCATAGCAATCGCGAGGCATTAGGATAAAAAGCTTCTTGGAAGAGAGCTTTTCAGCCCAACTTGATTCATTAATACGTTCCTGAAGGCCAGGGAGAATGATTTTTAAGTAGCCGAAGTAGTAAGACCAAGCCAAGCCATTGGCTACCAAACGGTTGTTGTTCTCCATTAGCGAAGAAATTTGTACTCGCGATAAAGTGTCGAGGCTTAATAGATAAATCACGAGTGAACCACTGCCAATACCGCTCAGAATAATCTCTATGTATTCCAATTTGAAATATTCTGCACCTTGGGAAAACAACGTTGAAGTTATTATGATAAAAGTTACAAGAGTGGCGAAGAGGACTGCTTTGGGAGAGATATCACTGAAACAAGCCGCGACCATTTTTTTTTTGCTACCGTTGTATCGGGTATAAAGATGAAAGTACTCTTCAAATATCAGGCAAAATCTGTTCGTGAATTCCCCGACAATTATACCAAGGAGGTTGAGAGCCCAAATAAAAATCCCAACATGGTAATATTCTGCTTTTGCTCCGCAAACCACCGGAGAATGAGATACGTTCGTGGTTAATGGCCGGTACTCCACTTCACGGGGATGTGTGAACGCGCCAAGTAAGATGATCATGATGACAAACGAAAGAGAAGCAGAACCAAACGCAGCCCTCTTTTGTCGTTTTTCAGGGATGGGTCCAAAGCCATGATTCATGGAGTTAGGATTTAATGACGAGTACTCCATCTTTAAAGTTTACTCAAACTTGCCAGTGCTGTTCACGGTTGCAGCATTTATATACGTAGCGTTTATATTACTAACACACTTTCAGTTTTTGTTTCACCACGGGTCAAAGAGTTCCCTAAGAGCTTGATTCTGAAAGAGAAAATCAAATATCCTTGATCAAAAATAACGTAAAAAGAGGTCAATTTTTCGTACCGAGACAAGTTGCAAAGTGGGGATGTTACACGTGCAATTTCTTCTACAACTTTTCTTACAAGTTACAAGTTACAAGAAACATTGCCTCGCGTAACATTGTCTTTATTTCTCCCACAGCGGGTCAGAAATAAAAAGCAAAGTTTCGTTATTTATTGCTAAGCAATTTTATGACCGAGAAATAATGCGTGAAATGGAAACAGTAACCTGAAAGAGAAATGAAAATATTAATAGGGAAGTTCAGACGGCCGAGGATAAATCTGTAAGTTGTAAATATTATTCACTAAATTTTAATCGTCAATAACTCACATATTGTAAAGTGTAAGACTAGTGGCGATGAACTGAAATAGACAATTTAAGAAAATTCATTAAAAGAAAATGGGAAACTCACTGGTTCTCGGAACCAAAAATAAGAAAGATTAGGTGAATTTCTTTTCATAAGTGCTCTTCAATGCCTTCCGTATAGGTTCGTAGATTTTATACTCGAAAGATTCTTCTGTCGGCTGGTACACAGAGGAACCACGCAGCTAGTCACCATATTAAAAATTACACACAACACTACAAAGCGCAGTAAATCTCTAAACTGCTTTAATGATTTCAATTAGACAATTTGTCTAGTTGATTAGAGAAGCACCGACAAAAATATGAATTCTTATTATTATTAATGATATAAAAGTAGAGTGGTGCGGAGGCAGTGTTGAACAACATGTGTAGAACTAGCAGGATTAAGAAACTGCCGAAAATATAAGTTCGTAGAACTGACGCTTCGAACGAAGGCCCTTCGTCGGACTAAAAGGTCACGTTTTAATTTTCGTTAGTCTTTTAACCTTTTTGGTCTTATAACATCTTATTATTTGACTGTGGTAGTCAGCGGTCCAATACGCAAATCCTGAAATTTAGTAGCAAAAGAAGCTAAGAAAAAATCTATTGTTAAAGGACGCAAACATGGCGGCTATGAGAGCACGTGCAAACCAGCAATACCCTGGGATTAAGCGAAACCGAGCATGCAGGGGAACAGAGGACAAGAAGGATGGAAGACATGGATCCAAAGGATGAGGAAACTTAAATACAGACTCGTCCAAGAGTTAACATCTTGTGAGAAGATCAACTTTACCCTCACTGGCCTTATTTGTGTGTTTATAATTCCAAAGAATTTTGCTCCCAAACGAGGCGAGCGAGGCTACGTAATATGAAATGATAAATTCACATTTAACCAATAGAAATAGAGGCAACTTAAGAAATAGATTAATTGAAAAAGAGGCTACTTAAGATGGACATAACAGAATCTTAAGTTGGCGGATGACAAAGAGTGTCAATGATACCATTTTTTCCAAAGTTTCAAGATTAGAATCTATCGCGCATGTTCAAACTGACGACAATGTTTGCAATAGAGTAGTTGTAATCCAGTGCAGTGGTTGAAGCATTTCTATAAGGCATTCCTAACACACTTTCGGTTTTATTTCAAAAAAACAGTAGAGTCACCTTCTCACACGCGATGACTGATTTAATGAAAATCCGATTTTCAAAGATAAAGTTAAATATGCGCCGCCAAAAATAACGTAAAAAAAGATCTGTAACGCTGTTTGCCTCCAAATGGAAGGATGTTGTAATTGTAACGTCATATAAAAGGTCACACAGTTATTTCTTGTTGTTTCTGACACATACTGAGTCAGATATAACAAGTCAAATTTCTGTATTTAAATATTGCTACGTAATTATGTACCAGAAGACTAATTCGAAAAAGGTCACAGCAACCTAATAGTGAAATGAAATGAAAAGTTCAAACCGAAGTGAAAATTCAAACCGATCATCAATAGCTTATACACCATAAAGCTTAAAACAAATAACCAATTTGGTAAACTTATTTGCTAAAACTGATAGTAATTTTGAAATAAAAGGCTAAAACGATTTATCGATTATACACTTACAGATCCGAAAGTTTTCGACTGAGGGTCATCATCAGGCACAAACGGGCTTGACTACAGAAAGTCTAAGCTATTTTGAAAGGCAATAAATTATGCCTTCGTTTGCTCAATTAAATTAGGTTTTGTGAAGTGTAATTTAATAGGCCTCAACTGTCCTTGTTCTGTGGAGTGGTAGAATTGTATGAACAGATTTCAAGGTAAACGGACTGCCAGGAAAATTGACGCAGATGTTTTTCTGGTTCAGTCTTTCTTAGGCTTGTTAACGTGAAAATCGCCGGGACGTCTGCCGTTTGTCGACGAAACGGAAACTGTTTTCATAGCCTTCTTAACTAAGTCAACAATAGCCAATGACTGGACTGGCGATAATCATCACAGCACATGAAGATCAAAACCAAGTACACTAATTTGACATTTTGTAACTAAACACAACAGAATTAAATCAGAATATTTAATGAAACAAGATCTTAGGAAATTAAAGTCGTAGGAAATTTTTGCTAATCAAATTTTTGAACGCCATGTACAGTACTCAGAAAAACTCTGAGCTCCAGACGGGATTCTAACCTGCAACCTTCTAAATGCTAGCTAGACGCTCTAACCACTGAGCCACTAGAACTGAGATGGCACAGCAAGGATACTTACGGTATTTGAACCTGGGACGAGCCAGTCGACAATGATTTGCTGGACTGCAAGCTGTTAGGTGTCGGTAAATCTTCAGTTAGATGTTAATTTGGATTTTGAGTTTTTCGTTGTGATATTAAAAACGAAACATTAGATCTTATCTTATTAAATATTACGATATAATTGTATTGTCTAAAGTTGTTCTTAAATTATTTCTGTGGACTTTTCATATTCATTTCCAAATTTACTTAAATCGTTTTACTTTCGAAATAATTTCGCACACAAAAGCAATAGGATCCCTATTCAACCTGAGAGACCAAAATTATGGAATCATTTGCCTGTTAAATTTATGGAATAATTTATGATGAAATCTTCCATTATGAGGTTATCAAATGTCTGGGGTAAAATTTGTCATTTACAGTTTGAAATCGTTGTAAAATGGTCCTTGAAATCGTTCAAATGGTTGTTTGCTTGCCATCATGCCACAGATTCTAAATGTGGTTATTATTTAATTATTTACGATGGCTTGAATGAGGAAAACATGTGAATCTTGTTTAGTAGTTTTAGAGTAGAAAACTGTCTTAGTAACTGTCTTTAGTAGTTTTAGAGTAGAAAACTCAGTAACTCTAGCAAATAAGCACGTAAGGCTATACCGACATAATAAGTAAAGAATCATTTAATTTGGTTAAACAGTCGTTGAAAATTAATAAACAGGCGCAATGTCACAGCGTGTTACCTTTTCTGTCGGCCAACTTAGCCTGTTTTAAAGACCTATGGAATATTATTACACTGTGATGCAGAAACTAGAGGAATGAGCACAAGGAGTCTCTTCGGATTCTCTTTCACTTTTTTTCATTGACTCTTCCGTCGAATTCAAGGATTTTGTCACCTGAGCTGTATAATATATTCATGTTTGTCTTACGTCGGAAATGTCATTCAATCAAGTCCTTGGAAACCATTGAGTACTCATTGTAGCAAAGCAACGTTGACTGATTACTTGAAAGAACAATTTCCACACCTCAACGCTCAGAAACACTGAAAAATTTAAAGTTGAACCCAAGACCCTTCAGGGTCCAGGATTTCTTTAAGTTAAATTCAAGGACTTTTAAGGACTTTCAAGGATCACACGAAATGTGGTCTCAGAAGCCTGGGCATCATTGTTTCCGAGAAAATGGCGGATCACGAAGGTAGACCACGAGAACTATTTCTAACAGTTCCGGAGCGGAGAAAAGAACGAGCTCTTACGGCAGCCATAGTGGTCTTCTCTGTTACATTAGTACTTTCTATTATTCACCCAGGACAAATCGCCGAAGCATGTTATCTCAAAGGTAAAAACAAGACACAAACAAATACAAACGACAGCGGATTTGACAGGGAAAACTACACAGCTGGGCTGTCTGCTGTAGTGCTGGTATTTTTAGGCGCTGTACTCGGTGTAATCGTCGATCGATTGTGTTTAGTCTGCGAAGAACAACACCATCTCGCAACACGTTATGAAAGGAGTTGGTTGAAACTGCTGAAGTCTTGTTTCAGTGGAATTAGATGGACTATAGTTATCATCGTCGCTACAGTGGCTCTCGCGGTTGTATTTGTTGTGAGACCGACAATACAGGACAGCATTTCGACCGTTTTAAGAGGTTTAATGATTGTACCGCTTGCTATTCGTCTATTTAACTCTAATATAGAGTCAGAAGTAGAAGTATCGAGGATACTTGAAGATAACGAGAAGTCTGTGGCGAATGGCTTAGCTTGGTCGTTCTACTTCGGTTACCTCGAGATTATACTACCTGGTTTAAAGGAGAGAATACAACAACGCGATTGGGACTTCCGGCTATCTTCTGAGAAGTTATTCATCTTGCTGCCTCTTGATTGCAATATTCGGAGAGACATCACAGATGCAGACCGTCGTATTACCAAAGAAAATGATGGCGACCTTGAATACGTCCTACAGCGAGCTGGCCTTGATCGAAAATACACCAACAAGGCACATCGCATCGATTTTGAGGGGAGAACATATCACTTGTTGCTGGAATATGCAACCACACTAGATACTCTTAAGAAAATGAGTCAAACCGGAAGAATAAAGGCCCTCAACGAGGAGGAGCGTATTGATCAGGTGAAGATGTTTTGTCAAACGCTTCAGGGAAGAATTTTAGAAAACCCGCTTAACATAGAGTGCCAAGGGAAATGCGAACTGATTATTTATGATTCCAAAATGTTGGAAGAACAAGGAAACGGCCTCGCTGGTCTTCTTGTAGAACGACTCGGTGCCGTTGGTGGTGCGTTCAGAAGAGGGGAGCATCAAGAACAACAACAACAACAACAACAACAACAACAACAACA
>JBAHVQ010000401.1:339604-364663 GCA_036872915.1 Nanipora kamurai | reverse complement strand
TTCTTAATTTTTCTTAATAATAATAATAATAATAATGACAATTTTAATTTATAAAATTAATTGTAATTAATTATAATAAATTTAATTAATTAAATTAATTAAAATTATGTTGATACGGTTGCCTGTTCAGCAAAAACGTTTCCCAGATTTGCTGCGAAAAACTAGTTGTAATCATTGTTTTTGGTCACTAAACTCGGCCTTTTGGCGTTACCAGCCGCTAACTCGATCGTTTTTCAAGCATCCGATAAGGAATAGCTTAGCTAATCAGATTGCAGAATTTGCGTTAGACTTTTAGTATATTTCTAGTGGTATCCGTTAGATTCTTTTATCGGTCACATATGCTCGGGACCTTTCCACAACATAAGAACACTTTCTTCTCAGTTTAATTTATAATCGATGAGTTAATTAATTTTGCATCTCGGACAAAATTAGTCATAAATATTATATTGCACCAAATTCGTTGAAACGAAATTATGGGGTGCAGTGTCCCATCAAGGTTGAAAAAACGAGAGGGCGAAATTTCCATATCGAGTTTCGATTACTGATGGTATGTATGTATATAGCGAAGGTTACCGCAGGTTGTATGTACATACAACACATGTTTTAGCGATTTATACAAGAGACTTCACAGTGTTCAGCAAAACGAAAGGGTGCCCTTAATAACGGAAGGCCGGAATGCCCTTTCGTTTAGCACGAAAGCACGTTTTCCGCATTGTCAAGGATTAAACTCTCTAAAGCAGAAAATATAGTTTTGGAATTGTAACATTACGGGCTTTTTTTAAAAAGTTACACTCTGACTATATTATATTAAAATAAGACTCCGAAATACCTTGAGTAGGGTTTGAATGAAGGTACGGAGGACAAGGCGGATTTGAAGGGATCGTGAAGGGTGAACCAAAGCCTCCTGGCGACACCATAGTTGGTAAACCTGTGAGAGACAGAAGTGTGCAGCCAGATACAGGAGCGGAACTGAATTGATAACGCTGCTAACACCGTAAAAGTTAATGTTTACAGTTCATTACCTTGCGACGATGCATTTCCTGACATAGACGTCATGTGTTCCACTACCGGTGATCTTGAAACAGGATTAAAGGCACTTTTTTGTTTCACGGCTGAGGAGAACGTGAAGACCGCTGGCCCACCACAGTTACTGTTACAGCTACCAGGTGTTGGGGGCAGTGCAGGAGACTGAGGAACCACTAGGGTAAAAAGGTAAAAATAAAATTAGAGCGAAGATCACGGGACGAATATGGCGATTGTAAAGATGGTTTTAGTATCGCGACGTTAACCTGCGGGCAAGTCGACTACGCAATGACAACACGACAAAAGTGCGACGACAACGCTCTGGCAGTAAGACGAGATAAGGCGCAATGTCGCATCAGTTGACGCTATGTACCGTATTTCCTCGATTAAGCGCCCCGGGGCGCTTATTAATTTTGAGACTAACAGGAGGGGCGCTTGTTCGATGGGGGGCGCTTAATCGAGGAAATACGGTATTGTATCTCAAGAGGAATATGAAAGCCCAGCATAATATCTTTTCGAAAGCCATCGAGTCGGACACAGAAGTAAAATCATAACATTTAATAAAGTTCTAATGTTTCGTTGTTATCATCACAACGTCTTCAGAGAATAATTTACGTAACTGCCTAAAGCCTAAGTATATGGTTACAGAGTTGTAATACTATTCATGCATTAACCAATCAGAGGAAGTTACTAAAAACAGAAGTTACAGGTATGAATAAACACTAACAACATGGACGAGTGAAGGAAGAAATTATAAAAGGAAAAGTGGTGCAGAGCTAATATTGGCATTTAAAGAAGGTTTAAGATTGCGAATGAGTAGAATTTCTGTATAACACCAAAATTGAACGGAATTGCAGGCGAAGACGTTGCATGACATAATTTTAATCTCAACTATTATCCTTATCTTACTCCAAAACCGAAATCAGTTCCCAGTATCAAGTCTAAATGAGAGATGTGACCAACCTGTTGCTCCTGCGATCATATTTGGGGAAGATGGTATCCCGATACCAGATGGTATTGCACCAGTACCAATTATATTTGGGTATGCCCCAATAGAATTACTAGCCACAGATAAGACCATGGTTGATGACTGATGAGAGCTCATGTCAGAATGAAGGCTGTTAGTAGAACTGGTTGTCAGTGAAGACACACTCGGTAAAGGACCTGTACTTCCATTTACGATTATTCTGTTTTCCGTGGTATTGGCTTCGCATGACGATGCGTTCGCAATTGAAGAGGATTGTGCTGATTGCAAATACGTTACGCCATGTGTCTGGTTAGCGAGGTAGGTACAGCCACCTTGTGGGCCTCCAGAACTAATAATGTAGTTTCCATTTGCGTAAGGCGAAACGTTTTCACTAAGAGAAGGTCCATGGACTGGCGAAATTATCCCAGGCGATTTGGAGTTTGGGAAAGTCGCCCGCGAGTGAGTACACAAAGATTCTATGATATCTGCAGCTCTCTTGAGAACTATTTCCTAAGATGAGCAAAGCAATTAACATTTTTACTCTTTTCATATAGTACTGAAGTGGTATTAATGTTGACACCTTGTGCAATGATGGCAAAGGAAAGGAGGATGGAAGGAAGGAAGGAGGGAAGGAAGGAAGGAAGAAGGGAGGGAAGGAAGGAAGAAAGGAAGGAAGGAAGGAAGGAAGGAAGGGAAGAAAAGAAGGAAGGAAGGAACGGAAGGGAAGGGAAGGAAGGGAAGGGAAGGAAGGGAAGGAAGGATGGAAGAAAGGAAGGAAGGAAGGGAAGGAAGGAAGGACGGAGGGAAGGAGTGAAGGAAGAAACGAGGGAAGGAGGGAAGGAAGAAAGGAAGGAAGAAAGGAAGGAAAAAAGGAAGGAAGGAAGGAAGGGAGGAAGGAAGGAAGGGAGGAAGAAAGGAAGGAAGGAAGGAAGGAAGGAAGGAAGGGAAGGAAGGAAGGAAGGAAGGAGGGAAGGAGGGAAGGAAGAAAGGAGGAAAGGAGGGAAGGAAGAAAGGAGTGAAGGAAGAAAGGAAGAAAGGAGGAAAGCAGGGAAGGAGGGAAGGAAGAAAGGAGTGATGGAGGGAAGGAGGGAAGGAAGAAAGGAGGGAAAGAGGGAAGGAAGAAAGGAGAGAATGAGGGAAGGAGGGAAGTAAGAAAGGAGGGAAGGAAGAAAGGAGGAAAGAAAGGAAGGAGTGAAGGAAGAAAGGAGGGAAGGAAGAAAGGAAGAAAGGAGGGAAGGAAGGAAGGAAGGAGGGAAGGAAGGAAGGGAAGGAAGGGAAGGAAGGAAGGGAGGGAAGGAAGGGAGGGAGGGAAGGAAGAAAGGAAGAAAGGAGGGGGGAGGAAAGAAGGGGAGGAAGGAAGGAGGGAAGGAGGGAAGGAAGAAAGGAGGGAAGGAAGAAAGGAAGAAAGGAGGAAAGAAGGGGAGGGAGGGAGGGAGGGAAGGAAGAAAGAAAGGAGGGAAGGAAGAAAGGAGGGAAGGAAGAAAGGAAGGAAGAAAGGAGGGAGGCAGGGAAGGAAGGAAGGATGGAAGGAAGAAAGGAAAGAAGGAAGGGAAAGAGGGGAGGAAGGAAGGAAGGAAGAAAGGAGGGAAGGAAAGAAGGAAGAAAGGAAAGAAGGAAGGGAAAGAGAGGAGGAAGGAAGTAAGGAAGGAAGAAAGGAATGAAAGGAAAGAGGGAAGGAAGGAGCAATGGTGAGAAGAATAGAATTGATACATTTATTGAGTAGTTGAGTAGCACGATGAGGAGTATATATTGCTAACCATTGGTAG
Organism: Nanipora kamurai; assembly: GCA_036872915.1. NCBI lineage: Eukaryota > Metazoa > Cnidaria > Anthozoa > Scleralcyonacea > Helioporidae > Nanipora > Nanipora kamurai. The sequence continues at coordinate 360,907 of JBAHVQ010000401.1, read as the reverse complement.
TCTATCTGGATCACCTAGATGTCTGGGAATTAGTTTCATCAATCTCTGAAAACCATAGTCAATAGTTGGTTCATTCAATGCTGAAATTCAAGCAAAGTAATTTCTACATTATAAATCATAAGTTATCAAGTCTGTCAACCTTAATATTTAATTGATATTGATAATTCTTGTTTTGGGTACAAAAGTTTTCAACAACATAAAACATCATGAACCATGTAAACCAGGATATCTACACATAAATGGCAACTAAATACTCAATTAGAATGAGTTCTGTAGTATTTTATAGTCTGCATGAAAAAACTACCTGAATAAAAAAACTTAGCTGGAGTCATCTTGCAAAACTGTTTGTTCTTGAAAGACAATATGATATCCACTGTTCCAGGATTTACCCTTGGAGGAGCCTGGACACTAATCACCTGAGGAGTTATAAGCTAAAAAATGAATTATTTCTGTAAGCACAAGTAATGGGCAGAATAAAAAAATGTCAGTGAACCTAAACTTTAGAAAAGAAGTAAATTGTACATAGCATTTCTAATCAGCTTTGATATGAATTGTATTTTCAATTTTGGTATATCAAGTAAATACAGCTACTTGTTATGGGAATACACCTTAATGTAAGAAATGTTGATTGGAAGATATTTCTGTAAAGTTAATTTATTGGCAACTATAATTCAAAAGATACTTAAAAAGGTATATCAGTGTGTTTTAATGACTCAACAATTCATTCAAGGACAAACAAGACCTAATCCCATTAACTGCTTAATGAGGTACATAAATTTTAAAATACTTATTTTGGCATTTTTAGCTAAAGGAATAACTAACTAAGGAAACAGAAAAATGTCACCACTGGATAACCTGTCTTAGGCTGTCTTTTTAATAAATTTACTACCGGTAAATAAAATTCATCTTACATCTTGGTGTTTCATCATTAAAACAATTTGTTAATTATATTTAGCACTTACTTAATTTACTTTATGTACTGAAAGATGGTTGTAAATCTGTTTACCTCACTCCAGACAATGACAGAACCAAAGACAACCTGCAGACCATCAAAAAAGTGTTCACCAATAATGAGAACATTTGTACCACCACAAGTCCATCCCTCACTCGGACATATAGCTCTGATCACTGGTACAACTGAACAATAACAATAGTATCAATTACAGCAATAATAGTAATAGAAGTAATTTATTAGTCATAATAATAATGATAAATATTTTGACAATAATGATTATAATGATTAAAAGAAGTAATCTTATTAATCTCTATGATAAAAACTGAACAATAATATAAAAAGGTCCTTTTCAACCAACCAATACCATCATCACCCATCTCAATCTTTCTTGGTCTCCTTCCATGCTTGGAGTTGTTGTGCACAAACATATTGTCAGAATAGCCCAGTATTGACATCATATCGGTTCCTGTTGAGATCAAGATTTGAAAACGCCTCATGTCTCGAGGGTTGCCAGCATTCTTCAAGCAATTCTGATTACACTTCATGAAGAACTTGAGGAAATACCTGTTAAATGAATGCCTAGATACAATAATTACGATTAACCTCAAATTAAGTAAAACAAAAAGAGCAAGATATTTCAAATTTATAAATTTAAGTTGTAAATTAATTTAGTCAACTGAATCTATAGATTTAAATCCTCAGAATCATTTGATTTACAAATCTTATTGCTCTGAAAACTACACTTCATGGTCACCTTAATATGAGGCATATCTGAGTTACTTATTTCAGCAATTTTAACTCTTTCCTGTCCAAGTACTTTCCCTTTGATGAGTATTTTTTTGATGAGTATACATTTAAATACTAAAGTCTCCAAGGCAGACAGGAAGGAGTTAATCAACAAAGTTTTTTTACAAGTTAGTAAAGTCAATTAAGCAGAAATTCAAGGAAAAGTTGCCATCTATTTAATTTCCACCTCAATTAACATCAAGCATGATTAACATACAGCCATTACTGCTTTAGATGTAGCTGAAAGTAATCTATCTCAAAAAGCTGAAAATTATCATGATAAGTTTCTATTCATAACATGCATTTATTTCAAGGTACACACCTATCAATTACTGGATCAGATGGGGTTTCATTACGGTTTCCACATGACTTGTTTTCACAACATCGACTGTAACAAAGACAGACAATATACTACTATATGGCATCAACAACTTAGGTTGTTCATGCATCAGGCTCAAAGGGACTGCATTCATCCATAAATAACAACTGAATTTCATTTTCAGTGTTGTATGAGTTTAAGATACCAGGTTGACTTCTAATATTACATAGGTAGAAATCAGAATACCAGGAAAACTCTAACTGTATGTATAAACTAAGCTGTTCTTCCACATGCATATTCTTCCACATGCACATGCCTATTCATTGTTGGTTCAGTTTATGCATAGGTTTCTTGGTTTTGAGGGAAAGTTGACAATCAGGGGCACAAATAAAACTCAGAGTGCAAAGTATTAGCCCAAACATGCAGAAGTATGAATGCATAAATATAACCATTTGAGTAACTTCTTATGTCATTAGGCGCAAGATTCAATTTGCAACTGGAAATGGTCAATAGTAAACTTAATAATATTTTCTATCATCCCATCAGGAGGCAAGCAGAGGAACAGGCAGGGGGCACTCACCATCTTGCCCCCCCCTTTGTCACATCATTGCAGGGTAATTATAATACATAAAAAGTAAAACAAATAATAAGGTAAAAAAAACAAACAAAGAAACAAACAAGGCCAAACTTGAATTTAACTTAGCTAAAATATTTATATTACCTGCACATTACTTCGTGAGTGAGGAGGACTCTTCTCATTTCAGGATTTTTGTCTTGTCCTTCATAAAGGATAATCTGCTTGAAATACATAACAATATCTCACTGCAGGACAGCTTCAAGAAACTTAAACTTTAAAGCCCCAATCACTTAAGTTTGAATGATCTGTGGATTTTACGAGCAGATCTGGAAAGGGTGCTTTGGATGTGGACGCACCCCCCCTTTCTTAGTCAAATGTTAAAATATTTAAAAAATCAGTAAATAAAAATAAAAACCCAACAGTAAGCTCAGGAAATCTCGATGTGACCCGAAGCTTTTTACTATCGAAAAACTAAAACCCAATGGTTTCGTTCAATCTGTTTCACATATAATGATTTAACGTCGTTGGAAACAGATCTACCTTGAACTGAACACAAAGAACGATTTCCGCACCTGCTTCGAAGCAGAATCCACAAGTCGGACATCCAGCTGTTGGTCACTTCTTTCGCCTAAAAATCAGCGAAGAGCGTCAAAAAAATCACGGAATGTAATTCTTCAGGAATTCGTAAACTAAATGCGCAAATAAACAAAATACAGGAGTGTTGATCGCTTGACATATGTAAATATAAAAGCTCGAATTAATAAACAGGTAAGCGAACTATGACACTCGAACATCAACAGGGTGATTGGAAATACTCTTTCATTGAGCTTCTGCAAGGCTGACTGATCTATTTTACGAAGGTAGAATACATCCCTTCTATACAGATTCATATAAAATTTTAAAAACGTTAATTCAACGAGCTAGCCTCAACCATGTCTTTGCTCTATTTGACGCGGAAGAACTTAGAATGGGGGACGTGTCAACGTAATTCCCCCCGGAGTTGTCAAGTATAATGGGCAAACGTTATAAAGATATGAACATTTGTTAAAGGATTTAATGAAGAATAACCCTTATATTATCAATTAGAATGAGGTACATGTATTACTAAAAATCTCTCACCATCGCTGAAGATTAACCCAACTTGGTAGCGTACACCATTACAGCTTCTTTGGTCTTCCTACAGAAAATTTACAAATGAAAAGCATGTGACTAAATGTTTATTAACTTATTACTTGTCTACCTACTTAGCTGTGGAGTGCTAGTCAAAATGACTTACAGGAATTGCAAGCAAAATTTAGCCTCACCTGTTTTATGAAATCTACAAATTGTGCACTATCAACTTGTACTGGCTGGTTACGCTTGTCATAAAGTGCAAGAACGAAGCTAAAAAAATTACTTTTACGAAGGTTCGTCGGTGGTTGTTTTTCAAAATACACTCGAGTCAGTCCGTTGGGGCTGCAAAACGAAACCAAAAACAGATCAATTCACAAAAATAAATTTAAAAAAAGCCACGAGAACCATCCCAAAGGAACAAAACAAGTCGAAAGACCAGACACACAACAGAAGAGACAACCCTTAGAGACCAAGTCATTTGTATTTTTAAACAAGCAACAAGTTTTTTTCTGAACATTGTAACTGGAAGGTTCCATTGTTTTTCATTATTTTTACCTCGAACCGTCATCTTGCTTATGAGACCAGTCAGAAGAACTTTTGTGCTCTCTTAAGGGAGACTTGTCAATAGTTTGCTCTTGCATACCAATAGATAACAAAACTTCTCCGAAGCAGCCGCTGCGGGTCGAGTCCACCACCGTTTTGGACCTAAGCGACAAGGCTTTTCACTCTTGGTCCTGGACCTTGTCGGAAAATACTTCACAAACCTCAAGAGAGATGGCGAGAAGAATAGCCAAATAGGCAACGTATTCTTTTAAGTTCCCTTGTGGGACACTATGTATTGATTAGTTATTACCTTGACTATAGTCTTAAGAAAATTTAAATGACTAACTTTACGACTCCTTTGGGAGATTATTTGTGCGAATATCAACGTTCCAGCCAATCAAGTTGCCAATCAAAGTATGCTTGTAACCAATGAGCGTTCTAAATATCAGTTAAGAATTCACACACATTGTCTATGCCTGACTTTTGACTTGTTTAACGTTACGAAATTCTTTCGTCAAGAAGCTTGAGTAAAAGTGTGGCTGCTTGTAATCCTTTCGAAACATGAAAACGAGTTATGTTTTCAGGAATGTTCACACCATTGATGTAAGGTGAATATTTACCTTTCTGATCAAAGGGAGTCTTTTATACCCAAGACATGCATTTGCTTTTATTGTCCGTACTAAATGAACTGGGGGAATTGATTAAAATTCTTTTGAAATTACTAATAGCGTTAAAAGTCGTTAGGATCTAATTAATTCGGATTTGTTAATTAGAGCGAAAATGGATATTTTTCCTGGACGAAATGAACTGTGTTTGACGTCATGTACATTCAAGCCAACTATAAAAAGGTAGAGTTTTCATATGCACGGTTTAGTTATTGATTTTGATTAAAGGATGGAGGTTAAAACACGAAAAATATTTCCAGATGGGTGTCGTAAAATTCGTTGCGAAGTGCAGGGGGGTATTCACATATAAATACAAGCAATGATCACAGCGCAAGTGGGTGGTCAGCGGATTGAATTACAAAAAGTCGCCAAGCAAAGCTGATAACAAGCAAGAACAAGAAAAAATGATGGTAAATTTATTGATAAATACAATCCCTGAACATCCCAACGTTTTTAACTCATACCTCTCTCAAATACATGCGATTTTATTAGAGTAATGAATTTTGTAAAAATTTCTATTTTAGGAAAAAAGTATAGATTGATGATACAGAGTTAATCACGCTGCTGATTTTGTACAATTTTTATTGACAGCAACCGGGTATAATTTTGCTTAAAGATGGCACAGATACTTCCCAAGGCAAACCACAACTGATAAGTAATATCAATGCTTGTCAGTATGTTGCCGATGCTGTACGAACGACTCTTGGTCCACGAGGGATGGACAAACTAATTGTGGATAGTGGAGGTTAGTCCTTTAAAGATGTGTATGGCGTGAGAAATATACATAAAATATTAATTCAATATTCCTAAATACAAAGTATGTGACAAAGATCTATAAGATTGAATAAAATCTATAAATGTTTTCCAGTTAAACCCATAATTCCTTTCATTTATAAGTTATTTCAGATTAAAATAAATTGTAAAGTGTCTGTTTCTTCTTCTAACTGTAGGCAAAGCTACCATTTCTAATGATGGGGCAACAATTATTAATCTCTTGGATGTTGTTCACCCTGCTGCGAAGTCACTGGTTGACATTGCCAAGTCACAGGATGCCGAGGTGATGACAGGCTGCTGCATTGATACTATGTAGAACTATAGTTTCAATCAATCATTGATATCTTCCACCAAATAATTGCATTATCAATAACTTTAACCCTTTATTCTATTTCAGAACCAACCTCAGGGTAGTATGGAATGATAAATTCACAATTAACCTGCACTGCTGAAGTCAACTAAAAAAGTTGACTCAAGCAGGATTTGAACTTGCCCCTTCAGGAATCCAGTCCGTCACTCTACCTGTTGAGCTATCGAGTCTACAGGGACTGGAGGTGAGTTATTATCCAACTTAAGTGCACGAAGTATTCTCACGATAATCCCTGTAGACTCGACAGCTCAACAGGTAGAGCGGCGGACTGGATTCCCAAAGGTGCGAGTTCAAATCCTGCTCGAGTGAACTTTTTCAGTTGACTTCAGCTGTGTAGGTTAAATGTTAACCTTTTATCTACCATTAGATTTACATGCCTACTAAATACTTCATAAATGCATGAAGAATCTGATAAGAATGTATGAAGTTCACTGTTTAAGTACCTCATGCATTCTTTACATTCTTATTAAGTTTCTTTAGTAGTAAAATGTATGGAAGTTTCTCTTTATATCATTGATTTTCATAGGTTGGGGATGGTACTACCAGTGTCACATTATTGGCCAGTGAGTTCTTAAAAATGGCCAAACCTTTTATTGAAGAAGGGGTTCATCCTCGGATTATTATCAAGAGTTATAGAAAGGGAGTCAACCTGGTAGGAATAATGTTGGTTTTGTTGAAACATCAAGTTTAACTACAAAGTTTGCTGGGTTTTTGTTTTTATATAAGTGAAGGGAACTATTTTTGAGTAAAATTGTATTTCCTTAACACATTTCAGGCGATAAAGAAAATCAAAGAAATAGCTGTGCACATCAAGAAAGATGATCCTAAGTAAGAACAGTGCACCTAAATACTCATAATCAAAGTGAACATTGTCATTGGCAGTATTGTATAAAAACTTACCATTTACATCTCACCTTTTGATATGTAATATTATGTACAGTGATTAAATTGTTTCATTTATGGTTGATTATATTTTAAATTTATGGCTTTCATTATGCAGAGAAATGAGAAGTCTCCTTGAAAAGTGTGCTGCAACTGCCCTTAGCTCCAAACTGATTGCTGGCCAGAAAGATTTCTTTTCCAAAATGGTTGTGGATGCAGTAATGCTATTAGATGAACTTTTGCCTTTAAATATGATTGGTATGAAGAAAGTATCTGGTGGGGCACTCGAGGTGAGGGTTCAGTGCTGGGCTGTTGCAAAGGGATGCTAATTGCTGAGGTGTTGAAGATCAAATTCCCAAGTATGAATAATGTAATTTGCCAGGTGTTTTTGAATGTTTGAAGGATTTATTAACTTTATACCAATACATGCTCATTTTTACTTTAGTCTTTACTGACAACTAAAAATGTCATAAACTTGAAATATAAAGACTTATGACATAAACCAACAATTTTAGTTTCAAATCTTAAGCTCTAAATATCTTGTTACAATACTTATATCATGTTGTCGTCATAATTCAAGTATTCATCCTTTTCCAGGCCAAGGTTTGCCAATTTGCTGACTCAGACAGATGTAATTTGCCAACTTTGGCCGACTGGTGCAAATTATTGGGAGGTGACCCACCTCCCACATGCCCGCTCTCACTGTGGCCCTGGTTCAGAGCTATGTGCCATATTGTAAACTGTTTCTCAGCTTTCAAGTGTTGCCAACATGACAGGATTATAGGAATTCCTACAGGAGACGTTTTGTTGAGACTACAATCATGCATTCTTTTTCTCATAGGACAGTCAACTCATTGCTGGTGTGGCTTTCAAAAAAACCTTTTCTTATGCTGGTTTTGAAATGCAGCAAAAGAAATATGAGAATCCTAAGATAGCTCTGTTGAACATTGAGCTAGAATTGAAATCTGAGAAGGAAAATGCTGAAGTTAGAGTGAGCACAGTAGAGGTAAGTTTCCCAATGGCTGCTTGCTTAATATTTTGCTGAGAGAACAATGCTGAGAGACCACTGCATTAAAAAAATTGAGAGTTGAGTTGCAGTTAGTTAGTTGATTTATTGTAGAATATTAAGATGATGGGAGGTTTGATGGTTAGTACATTTGCTGACAGCAGTGAAAATGTCCAATGTTCTGACAATGTGATATGTTATTTATAAACCTATTAAGGGGCACTGGTACAGTGTAAGGGCATACTTAACTACTTTACTCTGGCTTTAATCATGATTAGTGGTTAGTTTTAGCCAATCAGGATCAGAGGATCAGAATTTAACAATGTTTTAATCACCCAATGGCAGACTTAATCATGATTAAGAGTTTTATACAACCAGGCCCAGGTGTGTGGTAGAAGTTGGAAGTTTGATTGTCCAGGTTGTAATCTTGAGAAAGACTGGTATTGGTTGCTGATGTTATGAATGGCTTAGCAGTGGATATCATCATATGTTACTATAAAAATGTCAGGTTTTGAGATGATCAAAGTTTCAGTTACTAATTACAATGTATGTCAAGACTACAGCAACCTAGATAATCAATTTCCAAACTCTGAAGGTGAGTATTGACAAGTAGAGATAACTCTATAGTGTCATGGCTCCATATAGTCTTTGAAATTCCTTCAGCATTTGACAATTACTGAGCCTCCTTCAACTTCTGAAACAAGAAATTACTTCTCAATCCTTTACTTAATCCTTGATGTTAGTATATGTATTTTTCAATTTTGTTTCCTGGTTACAAAAATTTTGATTGCCAACCTGCTGTAGTTCTTTCTTTGTAGGATTACCAACAAATAGTTGATGCTGAATGGGAAATCCTTTATGATAAACTTGATAAGCTTGTCAAGAGTGGAGCCCAGGTTATTTTATCAAAACTGCCAATAGGAGATGTTGCAACTCAATATTTTGCAGATAGGTAGACCGGTTATTACATGTTTTCAAGTCGTTTAACTCTTTAGTCACCGATTATTTATGAAGTTTTTTTGGTTAACCCACTTAGAATGACTTTTGTGTGATATCTCCATTGCAATCACTGTACTTATTGCCTCAATCACGTTTGTCAACTACTATTTCTCAATCAATCAGTCAACTACAATACCTCAATCACATTTGTCAACAACAACTAGTGTATCAAAATGTGCCATTATTTACAGCGAAAATTAGTTCGATGCGCAGCTGTGAGGTCACGTTGCGTGATTGGTCAAGCGAGACAAGACTTCATTCAGGTTAAAGTCTTCGTGAAGCTAGAGTTACCATGAAAAAAATTGATTAATAACGTACCCTCGTGTTCAGGCAGAAAACTTTCTGCACTATTTATTCCAGGGACATGTTCTGTGCGGGCCGCGTTACTGAAGAAGATCTGAAGCGAACTATGAAAGCTTGTGGTGGCTCAATCCAAACGTCAGCTAACAATTTAACTCCGGATGTACTTGGAACATGTGAACTGTTTGAAGAAGTACAAGTCGGAGGCGAAAGGTAACTTTTAGTAAATTAAAGTGATTTTTAGCAAATTAAAAACAGGCACCCAGTGGTGAGCTCGTTGAGAGGCGGATTAGTGTGGTTTGAGAATCTGAAGCTGTAACTCTTTCAGGACGTTTTTATTTCCTGAATATTTCAAATGGAATTTTTTACTTAGATCGCTACGCGATTACTTCGTTCTGTTCCTTGTTTTACTAAAGCGAAATCTTAATCGCCTGGGCGATAATGTTTTTAGCATGGCGGTAAATTTTCTGATGATTAGGGTCACATTTCTTAAAATAGTGGTCACTTGTCTGAGAATGACGGTCATTTTTCTCAGAATAGCGGTAAAAATTTATCAGAATGGCAGTAAATTTTCAAGTAATTACTATAAATTCTCGCAAAATGGCGGTCGCTTTTCTCAGAATGGTACTTTTGTTTCATTATGGCGGTAGCTTTTAACGTAATAGCGATTGCTTTTTCTCATAATAGCTTGTGTTGGCATGTAACAGCAAACTGTTCAAACCTGTTCCCAAAGTGGCGTTGTAATGATTGTTGCTGCTAGTGGAACAAATGTGCAAATTCTTCCTAACATGACGTTTTAGTTGCCGTTTAACCTTGGCGTTGTACCTTTTCTCGTAAATTTTCGTTGTTTGTGGTAACCTTTTTATCGAAACAGAGTTGCTTCGCAATTTGGCGTGCTAGATCTTGAAACTCTTCTCAAAATGGCGTTTTTTCAAAGTTTTCTATAAACACTTTATGGGGAAATAATAACTTTAGATTTTTCTCCAAATAACAGTTTGTCGCAGTCTCGCTTTAACAACATCCCATCTACAGGCACGTGTAACTGTTGTGTTATTTTCCCAGGTACAATATTTTCAAAGGTTGTCCCCAGGCCCGAACCTGCACAATTATAATGCGCGGCGGTGCTGAGCAGTTCATGGACGAGACAGAGCGATCTCTTCACGACGCCATCATGATAGTGAGGCGAGCGATCAAGAACGATGCCGTGGTAGCTGGAGGTGGGGCGATCGAGATGGAACTAAGTAAATACCTGCGTGAGTACTCGCGTGGGGTGGCCGGCAAGGAACAGCTTCTGATTGCTGCAATGGCAAAAGCTTTGGAAGTCATTCCAAGACAGTTGTGCGATAACGCTGGATTTGATGCCACGAATATTCTGAACAAATTAAGACAAAAGCATGCCCAAGGTAATTATTTGATGTTTTCGTTATCTCGCCTCCTCAATTTCTTTTTAGCTCGACGTTATAATTATAATTCGAGCAATAGCGTTAGAAACCCTCCCTACCCTGTATCAAACAAAATTTGTCGGAACCAGGTTTTGGTAGTCACTTGACCTTAATACACCAGAGTCTTTTCACAGCGGGGTAGAGGAGCGAAGAAAAGACTGGGTACGAGGTTGGGTGGACTGTACTACTCTGTGCCTTTTCTTAGCGTGGTTCTGTCATTGAAAGTGTAATATTGAACTGTAAACATTTTCGTAATTAATTATTCAATCTAAGTTAGTTGTTTAAAGAAAGATTTGGTTTTGCAGGAGGAATGTGGTTTGGTGTGGATATAAATCGTGAAGATATTGCCGATAACTTCGAGGCATGTGTATGGGAGCCCGCGGTGGTGCGAATTAACGCGCTGACAGCAGCAACCGAAGCTAGTTGTCTGATACTTTCCATCGATGAAACAGTTAAAAACCCACAGGCCAACAAAGACGAGGCTTCGGCCCTTCCCGGACAAGGACGGAAACGCTTTTAAGAAAAGTGTGAAGAACCCTCAAAAGGTTTCGTACGTCCATCCTGCGCAGAAGAACGCGGTTGATCCAAGGTGTCACTTGACTGCTTGCAAAAATTGCTTTACTCCTCGAGCCTTCTTGCTTGTCCCTGGCTTTTCATCTCGTTCTGTCTTTAACGTCAAGGAAATTTAAGAGTTGATCTGAGAACTTGTACCGAAATAAAGAAAAGTATATCGAATGTTTCTTTCATTGTAATGTGTAAACTGATGAACGAAAGCGTGATCGCGGGCATTGCGCCAAAAACTATAAGGAGCCAAGTTAAACCCGTCATTTGAATGTTGGGGCGTTTATACCTGCCTGGATGCATCCTGGTCTGTGCTCATCGACGCATGAACCTTAAGTGCGCATGCACTGAAAACCCCGTATTGTAACTTAAAAGAACAGCCAAATGTTTAAGAAAATGCATTTTATTAATCTCATCTACTATTTTATTACTCACTCAGAGAAGTGAATCGGATTACTGAGAAATTGTCCTGTAGGTCCTGTAGTAATTTACGTATTGATTCAAACCATAACTGCGTTGTATTTTCAGCTACAGCTCTACTCGAAATTATTTAATAAAGACAAGAACAAAAGCGAACAACTTAACAGAACATCCACTTTAACCTCAAAAAGAAGCAAATTCTGAGGTATTTTCTGAGGCAAGTAAAGTTTTGTAGGTCCGTCACAAGGTATTCAAAAGTTAATGTAAGACAGTGATAACTAAGAAAACGTTATCCTTCGTTTTCTAGTGATTTCCGTCATTTGGTATTTACTTCCTTAAAATCCATGTTATGAAAATAAACAACCACTTTCACCGTAAACATTTTAACAATGTCTTTTAAATCGTAAAAGATAACATTACTTTCAAGCAGGACAAATAAAAACAAATAACTTTGTGCATGCCACATGTGCCTCGTTTTAAATGGATACTCTGTTCGTTTAAAAGTGGTTTTAGATGTAGCAGACAAATCACTTAATAATCCGATTCAATTTTGACAATATTGACACAAAATTGCCATACAATATACGTAAATATTACGTAAACAGTCTCACATTCACTTTGAACTGACAAAAATCCCTTTAAATTAAAGGAAACATGCAGCATGGTCCACTGCAGCTCTGGTTTATCCTTTGCGGATCTTTGATATAATGAAGTTCATTTTTTTGCAGGCCATGTACAATTCCTCCATTACTCCGTGATATTGTATCACCTGTAATTTTCTAGGAGTTGGCGTCACCTGTGCATTGCTCTGTAGTAAAGTAAACAAATATTTTACTATTTTTAGCCATGTCGTTTTCCAAAAACCTGACTGGCACTGAATATTGCTTGGCGAGCATTGTGAAGAATAAGGCAAATGTTTATTTAAGAAACTAACGGCACGTTCCTTAGAGACTACGGTATTTGTTGGATTAAGCGCATTCTTCGAATAATCGCACTTTGCAAGTGGTGTTTTAATCTGCACACTCTCTCCTTAAGCGCAACTTTTAATTAATATGAATCATTTTAGAATATTATTTCGAATTAATACGGTTTTAGGGAATAAAAAGACCCTGGATTAGCGGTTATTGCGTTTTGCTGGGACTAATTCCGGTTTGGGAATATCCCTAAAAGTGTTGTCGCTTTGTATACTGGGTTACCACGCAACCACAGTAACAGGGTAAGAATAATATTTAAGGAAAAAGTTTTTTCGCTGGCCTTACGCGAACCTTTTGTCAAAAATTTGGATTAAAACTTTTGACGTAAAAACCAGTCCAGGGTAAGAATTAGATTTTGAATTAGGATTAGTATCAGAGATATATTAGAATAAGATTCGTACCAATTGACTGCTCAAGAAACCGCGGGAAGACTGAGTTCTAAGTAACCAGCGCGAGCCATGATTGATCGTTGTAAACTTTCAGCCAATCATAAGTCGTGTAGGGTAACCAGAACCCAGTCTTTTCGAAGTTGGTGGAGCGGTCAATAAAATTGTTAAATTTATCGAAATCAAATGTCACTGGCCCCGAGCTGAATAACCTCTTCCAGCGAATAATGAAAATAAGAGTCATTTTTTAGAATTATGAATATGCTACAAATAGGTTATGTGAGATTTATTAACACTAATATTTCATTGCCGTGGTGCTGCTTTATCAAAGTGATATACAGCATCGCTTTCATAATTCGTATAGCAAGAAAGAAGTTCGGAAAACCCAACTGCTACGTCAATTTTTTGTTAATTTCTTTCTTTATACTAGATAACCTAATCAGCTAACAATGCTGTTTACCCTAGAGGTCCAGTAAGAGTCAAACCTCGTGAGTTCAATGTTACTACGGGAGGTATCCGGAGAAAATCTGCCATGTTTGGCAGAGTCAAACTGGACAAAAACATTCTCACATGTGACCAAGGTAACTTTATCTAAGACAACTGCACAAGGCCGGAATCGACGCCTAGTTAGAGAGACACGTGCACTACCGCTGTAACACCAACAACTCTGTGAAATGGGGAACTATCCACTAGGGGAGGAAATTACCGAGTCCTTGAACAACGGGTCCCGCATACTTTCGTCTGTATTTAGAAAGCAGCTATACAGTTTGCACGTGTGCGCATTGTGTACATTTTTTTAACTTACTAGACAACGTTGGACGTGAGCTCTATGCAACGAGGCGTTGTAACGAACACTTGGGACGTAAGTCAGCGACCTTTGTTGTAACTAAAGTAACGAAATTTGAAAAAGGTCGGAATTTACTTCTTTCACCTTGAACCAAAGAGGGAAAAATGAAGATACTGTAGTAGAGAAATCCAATTCATTACTGTATTTGTTTCCAAACTCTTTCCTCTCGTTAGTTTTACTCATATATTTTTTTTGTAGATAAAAACAACCATCAAAATTTATACTTGCGATCGCTCAAAAATGTCGAAAAAAGTTTTATAAACCTAATACCAGGGTTGTAGCTGGCGGGGGTGGCACACTGTGTTTTTTCAAGCCATTTGTAAAAGCATATGTCTTAAACGTTGACTTCATGAAAAATGATGAAAATGGCGTTCTAGAGCCTAAAGAATATAATGTGTTTTAGCGGGGATGCCACCAGACCTCCTTTGATGTCTCACACAATCGGCAGTCGTTCAACTGCCCCCTCCCGACTCGAAAAATGCTTACTACGGCTCTGGTTGGTATGTAATATTCTTCATGTTGTAGCATTCTTGTTCTTGAGAATTTTGCAATGGACTTTCAAACTACCATCATAGCTGAGCGTTACGCCCATTGGATCATTCTTCAGTTTAATGTTACGAACTGTCTTCCATTTGGGAACATGTTTCATTGCTTACCATTTTTGTCATTAACTCTTTGAGATCAAAGTTCACGTCTTTCATCAGCCCATCAAGTTTTCTTTTGGCTGAAAAATTGTTGGCTCTTAATATGTCATTGGTAGCCAAAAGAAAAGGGAAAAAGACCTTATACGTCTGGTTTATGAAGCCTGAACCGATAAACTAAAAGAGAAAAAACACACACATCAAAGATGTCTATATCGTGCAATAAGCTAAGACTGTGTTTCGAGCAGTTGCGAAAAATGCAAATCTGCGCTCTCCCTGGGAATCGAACCCGCGACCCTGCGGATCTAGAGCAATACTCCCCCAACTGGGCTACGAAGATCGCGCGGCCACAAGTTGTGTATTTGTAATGGTTATAATGCCGTAAGAGTGAAGATTATGTTCAATGAATATATATTTCTGTCTGTTATGGTATTTGTATAAGTGTAAGAGAACTTGTAGGGAAGTTGTAACGGTTGAAAGTAAACTCCACAATAAGAACGAATCATTTCAGAACTACGAGGTATTTTTAACAACTTACTTTCTTTACAGTTCTTGTCAAACTTCGGATTGGAAATGGCGATTTATTATTGTTAAAGTTTAAGTAGCCCTAAAGAATGTAGAAAAAAAGTAATCCGTTATTAACTCTATTTGGCCCAACACCCCAAATCTAGGACATCAGTGGACTATTTCAACGTTTGCTCTTTTTCGCAAGCTTCCTGTTCAAATTTCCGTTCAAAATTACGATTTTTGGAATCGATGGAAGAAAATGAAAAGAGAAGAGTATGCTTTTCTGGGTGTTCCTGCTCACAGTTTGTCACTACGCAACGAACCGTGATGAAATGCTCAGAAAGATTTTTTTGGCTGTGTCATGAACTTAGTTGGAGTTTAATGAGCTAAAGAGTAATTCAGTGATTGGGGAGTTCAAGTTGAAAGGCTCTCAAGTTTTAAATCTTGCTCTCGATCTAATTAGTTTCTTAAAACATTGCAAGTGGACAATGAGTAAAGATTTAGTAAGTTCAGAAACGATAGGATTACATGCTTTTAGAAGACATTTTTGGTCCCACCATACTGCTGCTGTTACTATATGTTCATACGTACTGATGATTTTAGAATAAATAAGTAAATTCTAGTAGAAAAGAATTTAGTATATTTGAGAGCTACGTTACGATTGAGCTAGTCAAGAACCGATGGTCCCTATTTCGTCGAAATAAAATAAATCGTTGCATAGTTTAAAATTTTGCGACTTACCCAGCAATTTCTTGATAAATTTGGATAAAAACTTGGTACCAGATTCTTTCCGATCTTTTTCTAAAAAAAAAATTAGAAAGATTTTATATGAAGACATCGTGGTTTGAATAAACTGAACTCGAATTTAACTCGTCGGTAAGCTAGACTGAATAGAGAGATTTTAAGAAAATCACTTGGTATAAACATCAAGTAAAATTCATCGATTTAAGAACCAGACCCTGAGACTAATTTCGAAGAAACTTAGAACAAATTTTTGCGACTAGAAGGACAGTTCTTTTGAAAATTCTTATACGAGCGGTGAGCACCCCCAATAATCTTTTTGTTAATCTTCTATCATATGCTAACTGCATCATTCCTTTCATCTTTTCATTTTGCTAAGGCGGGGACATCTCCGTGATTTAATTTCATATTGCAATGGAAATTTAATTTATTTTCCTTACTATTTCGTTTAAAGAGGTGGATGTCGTGTGAAATAAGTTGGTGAGAGGTTTTGTGATGATCCCAATAGTAGTTGGTTTGCTGGTTATACCATCCACCATACCAGCCGCAGTTATGAAACAGAAGATGTAAAGCTTCACTGGTGGCATTTCGCTGGTTATCTCCTGACATAAAATTTAAAAGAAACGTATCACTGAAATTGAACAACGTTAGCATCAAAAAGACATTGCACGTTTCTTTACTTAAGAATTTCCGCTATTGAATCAAGGAATCGTTTTCTTGCATCGTACTACAGACACACCATATTTTTAAACTTCATAATGTGAAATTGCTTTGTTTTCATTAGTAAAAACTAGAAAAAAAATTAAAAATTAAAAAAAAAATTAAAGTAAACTAAAAATTACCAATCGTCCTTTACACGATTATCTGATTTGCATTAAACAAGTGCGTGTTCAACAGCTCAACAACTTTTCACACAGAACCCCCTCCCCTAGCTTTATTTCTGTTTCTGAGAAATGTGATACATTTCCAAGATTGTTGCTCTCGGAGGATCGTGAAAGCTCGACAAATTCATCGTTCAACGTAGAAAATTATTTCTGAAACTATGATGAAAATAAATTCCATAACCTTCTACTCACCTCCCTCTTTAGTTTCAAGAAGTTCTCTTGAACTTAAAATAGGTTCAGAATAATTCTTTTTGGAGTTTAAGTCCTTGAAGTGCAGAAAACTGCACTTTTTACAAGTTTCTTCTTGAAAGCTACTGCGAATGAATTGATTTACCGTGCGTGTCTCAACTTGGAGCGAACTTGAACTGGCTTTATTTTGGGGAAAAAAACAAAACTGGGAATTGCCCAGTTGTTTGGAACTAATAAAGCGTTCGTTTATATATGAGAGTGTTTGGGGATTTCCGGTTAGTTTCTTAAGGGAAAAACCAAATTATTGTTTATACGACATAGTTAAGTCAAACTTATATAGGAGAAAAACAACCAATCTCAAGTATTTCACACTTTACTACTTGCGAACTCACGAAATCGCGAAAGATATACTACTTCATATCGTACCAACTACGTAGACGTAGTTTCGTAGAACCTTGGAATAAACCCGTACGGTATATTGTATGATCTACAAAAAAATTAATTTCTCAGTCAAACAACCCAATATCAATTACCAGCAGCTATGCCAAGCAAAAACTTAAGATAAAAATATTAGCATACCATAAGTGTATTACACATATCATGATGGAAATTACTTCATATATTATTCAAAATAATAGGCGTCGTACCCGAACTGTAGGGTCTATATTCTCTTATTATAGGTTGAATATCATACATGAAAATATTCTGCAGGATATGCGTGAAAACGTGTTTACAGTATTCTACCAAAAGTTAAATTTTTTCGCTAGTTCTTACCTTCTTGTGTAAATTTCTCAGTTAGTTCTCTCCTTTCAACAATTGAAGTTGTTCTCCCAATCGTATGCATGCCAGTATCTCCATGCTGATTTATATATCTTCCTAGAGGAAGCCCCTCGCTGTTCCGGCTCATACTCTGGCCAGGTTCGAAAGAAGTCATATTTAGGAAATTAGAGGACTGTCCATGAATTGAGTTCCCTAAGAAGTGAGCCGCTAAACTCTGTCATGGACGTTGGCTAAAAATTATGCTGTTTCTAAAAATAATTCTAGGTAATTCTCTCTTTATGGTTAGCAAGACGGTTTTAATTACATGTAAAGGAACTATAGGTTTACAAGATACTAACACGTTTGTTCTCATTCTTAGAGGAGACAAAAAGTCACAAGCTAAGTAGAAATAACTTTAGTTGAGAAAATGATATTCTTCCTTTATTGATAGCCCTGTAACTCCTCAATACACGGAGATTATATTTATCAAAAATGTGTGGGTTAAAAAAAAATGAAAACAAAACAATCTTTTAACACATGGGGTGAGTGGCTGAACTATCGCGGAAATGTATTTGACTAAAAAATGGTCAAACCATTTCACAATGGACTTTTACGGCTTGTTATGGTTTCCATACTAAATATTATTTGATAACAAATTCATAGGAAGAACTCTTAGAAGTGTATTTGTAAGCGAGAGGTGGGAAAACTGCCCCAAACCTTCTATTTCACAGATCTTCGACCTGAAGTTGCACTTCTACCAATGGATTGTTGGCTTTGAAAACGAAATTTGCTGATGTTGGTATCGATTACATACTTCGCCAAATCGCTGATAATGTTTACTAGGTGTTACGGGACCTTAGTATTCTGCTACCTGAATATCGTTTAAAACGGAAACTATTACCGACGATCTTTCAGCCAGATGCCGAAATAACAGCATCAAGAAAATGGTTCAGGAACGTAGATTGAATCCAGATGAATTTAATTAGTTTACGGAAGAAATGATTTTCAGTGACAATGTAACGAAACAAAAAGAGAAAGATAAAATGCGTCGGACAATGTTGACACCCTTTTTTCAGATTTGCAACGACGTATTATATCAATAAGAAAGATTAATAAGTTTTTGATTACAAAGCGAAACTAACTTGGTATTCCCCTACCAGACTCAGATCATTGACCCCTTGCCTCGACTTTAGTATTGTTTCAGTGTATTTGTTGAGAGGTGCTTTATTTTATATAAAACAAACAATTTTATTTAAAAGAAAACAATCGGTACACAGAAATCACGCTACACGCGATTGGCCTATCCGAAATATGACGAACGCTTAGTCAATCCTTTATCGGATGCCATCATCTATCACTCACAAAAATGATCGAATTAGTATAGATTTACTGTCCATATTTTTGGACGACCAACGAATGTTCGTCAAGCTCGATATCTTTAAAAAAACGAATTCTCACCGGTCGTCAGAAGGTTGCGGGTTCAATTCTTGTCTGGGGATCAGAAATCGTTTTTCTGAGACAACGAGCTTGACGAACGTTCGTTGGTCGTCTGATATATGCTAAGCTCCCACATGAACCAGGTTAGTGTTCAGCATTTAGTATGTCCATATTTTTGTCGACGGATCTAAAAAACAGGGGAGAAGAATACACATATCCTGCGATTTTTAGTGTAATATTCGGACATTAATTTACCCGTACTCCAAAAAAGAAGCACCAGTTGTTTCTTAACCCATAATATTGGACAGTTTAACGTACAGTAAGGCTAGATAACCCTTTAGACAGTTTAGTTCAAGACTGGATATTTTACTTATCATTAGTACTCTGCATTGCCCCACGGTTTGTGCAAATTAAAATACAGCATGAGTTGTGAAACACCTCGCAGCCGTACTGTACACTAAACTGTCTAATGAGATGTGTTTGGATCGAATAAATAAACTATTTATGAGGGTTCGTCAATTAGTGTTGTCATAGAGTTACAGATTGGCCTATGATTTGGGGTTTTATTACATCTCCAGTTTATTTGTTGTTTTTATTTTCCATATCAACACTTTGGTTTTAATTTACATTAAGTCGTCACTGACATCATAGATTTGGCCCACTGACCAGTGTTGTGGGTTTTTTATATAATGAGTGATCATCACGATAAACCAAAGTCAACCGAGTCGCGTATAGAAGGTGATCTGACTGGGGGGAGAATGCGCTAAAATGTGCCGACGAAACGACCACCCCCTTACTCCCCTAGGAGTATGCCTTCCATGGGTATGACCTTTTAACCATTAGTGTCCGGTAGCGCACTTTTTTGAGCGACCTTTGTGTGCATAAATTATCTGTCAGAACAATATAAAACAATAAGCCATCGTGGATAGTTTTTGACGTGAAACAATTCCAAACACCCAAGGGAGCAATTTTTGGGAAAAAAAACTGGGACACTGAAGATTAAACTTACATCTTTGGTTGAATTATAAGGCTGAGAATGAATTAATTCGAGGAAGAAAGACAAAAAGCAATTTAAAAAATGGTTTATTTGTGACTAAATGTGCCATCGAAATTTGCTGGGAGGTAGTTGCCCTCCAGGGAACATGCCAGTCTGAACCAACCCCTCGAACGATTGACCACACTTTCTTGACAAATTTGGGGAATTGCATTAATAAAATAAAACCATTCAGCCCCATTACGGCCAACTTGGTCAAACACTTTACCAGAATGACTAGATATTGGTGCATTTCTTGACTCGTGATCACCAAAGTTCTTTGTTGCCAGCAGGGAGGACTGGGACGTAGTTTTATCCCCTCAAAAATATCGAAATGGGACAAAATTGGGATTGAAATGAGCGGGGAAGGGGTGAACGATAAAGAAACTAAACGTATGAGGTTGGTATATTCTGCTCTTATAATATATTTTGTGTGTTTCGAACATCTTTTACCAACGTCCTCAGATGGCTGTCAACTACTGAGTCCAATAAACAGTTATTGGGAGCGACGATCCCCTCGCTAAGAGGGGACAGAAATAATGACAGTGCTGCATACACCACAGGGGACAGCGGTTAAAAGTTGTGAAAACAGACTCATAAAACCTTTAAAAAAGTGTTCCTTGGAGTATTCGCATGTCATTGTAACGTTCCCCTGATCTCTGAGAATCATACTAGTTGGAAAAACCTGTTTCTGAATAAGGCATTTCAAAATGGTTTCCGTGTCTATTTCTGTAAAAATCTCGAACGGTATCAGTATTATTCTCAGTTACGTAGAGGTTAACACAAGGTTGGCTGATGGCATCCCGGCGAAAGGCGCCTTGGCGGTGGACGTATGGGTGTAACGCGTTACTCAATAACCGCACGTTATAACGCACGACATTTGCTCCATGCTATTCCCATGATACCGTTCACACCGAACGCACAACGCATCACGCTGTAATAGACCGATGCGTATAGTGTAAACGGTGCCACAGAAATAATGTGGGGCTGTTTTTTCCTCGCTGCAATGTTAAGTTTCGTGCCTACAGTTAGCGACCGTAAGTGTTATGTGTTCCTCTGCAATAAACACTGTACCTATATATGAGCAAACTCAATCTACAGAGCGTAGAGTGTAGTTGTTTTGCAAGCTTGGATATAAACAACGAAAGGCTCGTTCTTCAAGCTTTGTGAAAACTCAGAAAAGTTGTGAGCTC